>JAKLNL010000009.1:514914-605861 GCA_022814505.1 Talaromyces liani
ATCTAGCAACAGATTTTTTAACTATTAAAATCTATTTTTATGGGCCAATAAAATAACACCGTTTTTTTTTAAAGGCCTTTTTTTTTTTTTTTGTCCCCCCCCCCCCCCCCCCCCCCTTGATATGACCATCAAATTTTGGTTAGCCATATAGCAAATCTGGATGATTACAGGCTATAGAGAGGTTTGTAGGTTTTGAAATCGGCAGTAGGGAGTACGTTCTCTCCGTCTCCGGTTTGTAGAGCATTGATTGTGTTTGCATGGCTGGAATGATTGAGTACATACCTAGGTATATATAAATATCATTAATCAAGGATCTGTCGATGAAATTCAAATATTGCAAATATGCGCACTTTAGTCCTTAAGTCACGCTCCTTTGTCTTATTTCTTGATTTCCATTCGCCGTCTTCCACTTCGGAAGTATTTCCAGTTACGGAAACTCTGAAACCAAATTAGGGTTTCCATCCCGAGCCCTAACTTCTTTACATCATTGAATGACTTACTACAAATTCTACCACTACGATCCCTCTCTAGCTGCTGCGTGTGTCTGTGCAGTTATATTCGGCTTATTGACGGTGTGGCATGTATTTCTGACGTATAAGCATCGAACTTGGTATTTTATTCTTGTGGTCATTGGAGGAATCTGTACGTCTTCCTCTTTCAATCGCGGCGAGTTATCAATTCCGTCGACGTGTCGTTGCTTACATTTTTCCTTCTATATTGACGAGATTGTCGGATATTGAGGCCGGGCAGTATCTCACCAACAAGCGCCAAACTTGACCTCGGACCGACTCTAGTCGTTCAAACGCTTCTTTACTCGTCGTCCAGCCCTATTTCCAGCTAGCATATATATGACACAGTGTCGCATCATTATCAGCTCGACGCGGAATTTTACAGTTTAATCAAGACAAAATGGCTGACAAAATTCTTTGTCACAAGTGATATTGTAACTTTCTTCGTTCAACTTGCTGGTATGCACAATACACATATCTCAACACAGCCGCACCAGCACCTGCGCCACTCCGGAGCCATTCCAACCGATTCGCAGATATTTTAGGCGCATCGATCTCAATCTTCGAGTCATTATTCAGTGTTGAGAATGTCTAGAGATTTTTTATTATCCACTCGTCCTCTGCTAGCTCTCTGGCGGAACTCCGCTTGCTGGCTCCCACTGCAGCATCTTTCTCATAAAACGTATAAAGATCTCTTTATCCTCTCCGTTTAGAGTACTTTCCCGCTCTTCTAGCGGTACTCGCTGTTTCATTTCAATCCCAGCATTGAAATCACCTAGATGACGTTAGAAATGAGTTATCACCGTGCTACTAGTAAGAAACCTGACAAAGTCACGTACCATCATCTGAAAAGAACTTATGAGTGAGCTGCCCGCGGGCAAGAAAACCAGATGGCAGCGGACCAAGTAGACTTGTAATCTCGGCAAGATGGGCTCGACTTCGATATGTCTGAAACTCCGGGTCTTCTCCTGTGAATAAGGAGCCACCTTCGAATACATTCTAAATCTTGCGTGAGTTCGAATTTAGAAGTTTATCAAAAGAAGATGCGATAAGGATTGCTTATCTTACCATACATCCAACATTCCATATATCAATGCTGTACATCCATGGCACTTCCAGAATTACCTCTGGTGCACGATAGATATTAGGTTGAACATCTCCCAAGTGCTTTATATCGCCAGGCACCGCCGACCCAAAATCACATAGAACAGGGGCGTCCCACTCCTTAGGCATTCGGAGTTCACGAGAGGTGTAGATTGTTCTCTCGTCTGTTTCTTTTTGTGCAACGGGTCTTTGAAGCTCCTCGTCTTCGAAGTCTCTGAAGACAGACTCGTCGGCAATACCGAACATGATGTTGTCTGCCTTAATATCTAGTGGCGGTTAGTTTCGAAGGAATTGACCTCTATGTGCGGTACTGACCAGTATGTACTATCTGACACTCCGTGTGCAAATAATCCAGGGCGAGAAATAAGCACTGCAGCACGAATGCTAAAACCGGGCTGGGAAGTCTCCGTATCAGGTTTCGATGCAAAAAGGTCAGTACACTCTTCCATAATGGAGGATAAACAAGACAACGATGGCCTCCTTCTGGTCCATTGATATTAAAGGAATCGAGTAATGTTCTAACGGCATTCCGCCCTGGATGTTTATTGGAAGCTTTTTCCATGCGTTTGTACATCTTCAGTTCGTCATCCAACTGCTGTCCCATAGCCGCAGAGTTAATGTATATCTTGAATACCACATGGCGACGATGACTGTGAATCGTGTAAGCATGAAATAAGACTCTTCGTCGGAAATCGTACCTCATATCACGCGCCAACCACACGGTGGAGCTGGTTCCAAATCCCAGTTTCCCTACAACTTGATATCGATTCCTAAATACCTCGCCAATGTGGGCTGGGTAATACCGGGATGCAACATAGTCAGGAATTGTTTCTTCCTCGATTCTTTGGTTTGCAGCGATTCGAACGAAGTTCGGGTTAGAGAAATTGACTGGCTTCCACGTCCGTCCGAATTGAGGCCAGGATTGTAGAAATGATGCTAGCATCCTCTTGGAAAGATGTGTTAAAGACGCAACAGGTCCTAAATTGCATCAAATTCACGATTAAAGTAGCCCGTTCGTTCTACATAACGGCACGTACAGAGAAAGAAGGATTACGCTTCTCGAGACCAGTAAAAATTGATAAATAAGCGCCAGTCATAGTCATAGCCCTAAGGGCTAGGGTTAGATTCACACGACATATTGCTCGAGCTTTATAGCATCGTTAGTACTAAAAAGCCCCATTACTACTCTATCATACCGAGATACCGCCTCTTTAGGGGAATGGTGAAGATTTTAACGAGATACACACGTATAGCACGCTACCTCAAAACCTTACTCGATGCCCTTGTGAAGACTCGGCTGTCAGGTATGAAGCATTGTAGGATCTGAAATGCAAAGGAGGACTAGATTGCTTGAAGTCATTGACTTCGGGCAGAAAGTAAATCTATGCTGTCAGCTGCCCATGACTTCTCTCAAAACCAGTGGACAGTGTCGGCCTTCTGAAAAACGCCTGGAGCCCCGCTACAGAGCTGTACCATGATGTTACCCCATTGACCAGGTCCATAAGAAGCTCTACCTTGTAGATCCAAAGTCTAGGTTAAGCCGAATGAGGAATATGGACTGAGACAATCTATATTGCATGGAAGTTTCTAGTATGTAAACCAACGCTTTTTACATCTCGGCCTATCAAATCGCATGACCCAGTTTAGGCAGCAACACCACTAATTAATCATTTGATTGCCCGATGTATAATTGTATAAAAGAGGCCACAACCTCAAATATCAAACACTGACAACAAACATGTCCACCTCGTCACAGTCACAGTCAGCCCTTCCATACAGTGGCTCCTGCCACTGCGGTTTCATCCAATATGCGGCAGTGATTCCCCTGCCACCAGTCAAGGCGCTTAGCCCCGATCAATCGACACCATCAGGCGCCCGCTTCTACAAATGCAATTGCACGACCTGCCGGAAAATGGGCTATTTTCACATGCGCCTCCCGGACGCAGCGAATCAGTTTTTCGTCTTATCCCCGCCCGATCTGGAATCAATGAGTGACTATCGCTGTGGCAGCGGCCGCGTGCAGTGGTTCTTTTGTCCTAAATGCGGTGTACGGTGCTTCGCGGCCGCAGGGCCGTGGATAAAGGATGAGATTAGCAGGGACCTGATTGACAAGGCAATCTCGCCGACGAGATTTGAAGGGAGGGAGAAACTATCTGTGTGGCGGATGGATCCGGCTGTATACCTGGAGATGAAGACGGGTTATGTGAGTATCAATGCGCTCACGATTGACCACGATCAGCTGCATGACCAGAGTCTGGATTTAAGGCACTTGGTTGACCAGAAGGTGGTTGAGTATATGGATGGCAAGGAGGGGAAGGGGGAAAAGAGATACACATATCCTCATGAGGGGGGAACGTGGTGAGCCAAGACTGTTGCTGTTTGAATAAGAGGGTTTGGTCCAGTAGGCCCATGACCTGCTTTCCTCACCTTCGTTGCAGCACCAAGACTGGCACCGTCAATGCCAGTAATGTTGCCAATGCGCCGACCAATGCATGGCTCTCACCTATCGGAAATATTTTCGAAGTTGAAGGACCTCATTTTGAGCAAACCGATATCTCTATAAGTCCGAAGCAGTCTAAAGTTAGTCTTCGGTACGTAAATCCTGTTCTAACCACAATACTGAAATAGCCTCGCTTCCAGCAACAGTCACCAATGACTCTATTCATTGTACATCGTTCGTTTAATGGTCGAAATGTAGCAATTCATACACTTGAATTTTATTACTTCTGCTTTGAGGGACGAGACCAAGGAGTAGAAATAAGGAAAATGGCTCTGCAAAGCGGCCACCGAAGCTGTGCACGGTGTTATTTCGAGTAATGGGACCATTCAACAAACATCTTCATTTCTTTGATAATATCACCTATACCAGTTAATGCCAAAGACTACGACGATATTGCAACTCAGTGAGTCATGGCAATGACAAGCGCACTTTCAAAACGCAGAGGATGTTTTGACCTAGACACGAAAAGGGCAACCTTATAAAGAAGTCAAATGAGAAAGTTCGGTGTTACCATGAAATTTCATGAACTGGAGTCATTCATGGATATCTCTGTTCGATAAGTACAACTTTCAAATCTTGGTTTACCATGTATTACAGTTCTGAGCTCTCAAGACTATATATTGTCTAGTCCGAACGTAGAGACTGTGTTTATTGTACTCGACTCGGCATACGTAGTAGTTTTCTAGGGCTACGTTTTGTGGCCTCGGGCATCGATATATCGGTTCTTCTTTCGTATCATTCAGGGCAGTAACTAGCCAGTGCCTATGTTTCCAATATTTGACTATTGCTACAAGTCTCATGAAACTGTAATGTAAGTGAAATAGCGCTGATATTTACCAGTAGGCCTATAGTATATGTACGCACGACTTACATCGTACAAAGAAAATAGCGCTCCCCTGCTCCAAGCTGCATGGATGGCTTTCCAAGATGTCGATCAATAGTTAGCTTCCTCGCTAACCAGGGCTTATACTAAAACTAGCAGAGATAATATTATGAATTTGGGAGCTTATCATCTATGTACTAGCCATGAGTGCTTACCGCTAAATGAATGCATGGATATTTGTTGGCTCTTTCTGTAAATGAAACGATTTCTTTATCTTTGTTTTCTTACACGGTGTCCTTAATTCCACTGCACATAGAATTGGCCTGACTTCAGCATAACCGGACGTTATTCTGATTCATTACGGCTCGGGAAGATGAGTTACAATAATGATGAGGCTGAATACAAACAGAATGGGAGATGAACTAAACGATGAGGAGCAACATGAGACCAAAATTGCCCACGAAAGACCAAAGGAAGTCAAGCAGCAGACAAAAGAGCAGGTTCCTGAAAATGCTACTTCTCCGAGACCCTTACCAGATGAAGATGATCCCGTCTTGGTTACATGGGACTCGCCTTCAGATCCATCTAATCCTCTCAACTGGCCCTCTTGGTGGAGCTGGATCATGATCGTCCTTGCCAGCTTCATTCTCTTCATTGCAGGGCTGAATTCGTCCATGTTTACGCCAGCTCTTCCTACTGTTGAGAAAGAGTTTCATTCTTCTAACCAAGCACTTGGTTCTTTTGTCATCACAATCTTCGTTCTGGGTAGGGTATCAGGATCGCTGATATTTGCGCCACTATCCGAGCTGTATGGCAGAGTCATTATCCAGCATATCGGAAATGTCGGATTTCTTCGGTTCACAATTGCGATTGCTGTTTCGACCACTGAAGACATGGTGATTGTGTTCCGTCTCTTTCAAGGTGCATTCTCGTCCGTGTGTCTCACCAGTGGTGGCGGTGTCATTGCAGATAAAATTCCACAGCAGCAACGCGGATTCCCAATCGTGATATTTACGGTTGGCATTCTTGCAGGGCCGGTGGTAGGACCTGCACCTGGAAGTTTTCTTACTGCCGCAAAACGCTGGAGATGGGTCTTCTGGCTGATTTCCATTCTAGTTAGAACCCCCTCCCCCCATATTGTGTTCCAATTGAGAAGTCATTTCTCTTATATGAACGATAGTAATGGGTATTTTCAGATGGGCTCTACCACTATTATGTGTTTCATATTCTGCGAGAGTCATATGCACCAGTTATTCTCGGCCGCAAAGCCGCAAAGCTTAAACAAACAGGTGACCAGTCCCAGCGAACGAAGTATGACACTGGACTCTCTTCGAAAGAACAGTTTACGCGTACAATCAGCAGAGTCATAGAAAACCTTGCCTATTCACCTATTGTGCTCTCACTAGCAGTTTATGTGGGACTGGCCAGCTCATACTTCTATCTCCTATGGACTACACTTACGACTATCTACGAATCTGTATATGGTTTCAGCGCGTGTATATCTGGCCTAAGCTATATCGGGGTTGGCATTGGGTTTATTGTTGGTCAGCTTACCCTCTCGTTTGCAAGTTGCGAGATATATGACCGCTAGAAAGAGAACAGGGGAGATGAAGTCTGAATAGAGACTTGCCCCTACAATACTTGGTGGCATAATGAGTCCCGCCAGCTTGTTTTTGTATGATTGGACTGTTGAGAAACAAGCGCACTGGGCGCTGCCCATGATTGGCAGTGGGATCCTCGGATTTGGGAATTCTATTACCTATGGAAGTTTATCATCCTTTTGCGCCATTATGTAAAGTGCTAAACTCGGCGGTCTATAGATGAGTGTTCAGGCCTAGACTCGAGATGCATTCCCTCTGTATGCTTCGTCTGCATTAGCAGGCTCCACGATGATACAATCTATAATGGGTACAGTACTTCCTATCGCGGTCGCGGCCCCGATCTTATATGCCCGGCTGGGATATGGATGGGGCAACTCTCTGCTGGCTTTCGTTGCCCTGGCCCTGATACCAATTCCAGTCCTGCTGATGACCTTCGGGGAAAGAATGAGATTGCGGAACACGGAATGGCTTAAACATCCGTAAGTTTGGATGGCAAGTTGAAAGTATGTTCGAGTGATTCTATATTTGTTTTAATTATCTTGTTACATAACTAATGTATGTGTAACCTGGAAATGTTACCGTCGTTTTACGCAATATTATCCAGTAATTATCACTCCCACGAATATCCAGTCGCAGAATCATATTTAGACTCTCAGTGATCTAGCTTAATGGTTCTATATCATCCTAGTGTTTGATGACAGTGTGTATCTACGAAAGAACGCCCGTAAAGAACGAAGAAGGTGGAAACAATCGATGGCTCCTCTGTAGCTTGATGCAACGGCTGTTACCGTACTAACATGTAAGGCAAATATAAACTATAGACAAGTGTTTCAATGTTCACTGGCCAATTAGATATATAGGTCGCTCAGCTTCCTCGTGCTGCTGAGACGCGGGCTCAGGTACGACATATCTTTTCAGAGTCCACGAATACACTTCAACATTGTATCTTATTTCCATCCAGAGTTGTCTCAATATCGACAATGGGCGGGTTATCAAAAGTGGTCGCTGCGCATAGAAATCCGATTCATCCCACCATTGATCGATCAGAGACATTCTCGCTGCTGCTTGCGCTCCAGTGAATGTTGGATCGTTCGGGTATGGCAATGGACAAGTCGATAACTGCTTCTGATCCCATCTCTCTATTCTATTATGCAGGACCCAGTCGGCGACAGACTGGAACTCATCCTGCGAGGCTAGGTCTCCCATTAGTATCAAATGGAAGAATTTGCCCCGGGGTCCAACTAGAGTGGTGAGTCCATCCAAACGCTGCTTGATCCTCAAAAAATGACCATCGTCCGTGGCATTGTTGTACCCGAGTCGAAAATCGACATCATATTGTACAATTTGAATATCTTCCCAGTGGTCCATGGAGTCCAATGGCCCAATGACCATTGTGCTAAATGCCTCTTTGCTATAATCAATCACGAGTGCTGTATATTCCTGGGGTTTCGAGTGACGAGCTGCTGATCGAAGACCACAGAGTTTGTCCTCAACAGCTAGGTAATGTGCCATTGATAGTCCGCCTAAATCTCCTATATTAACATTCTGGAATGCCTCAGTCAGGTTCATCGTTCCTTGCTCGGTGGCGTAAATTCGTGATGGAAAGGTGATATAGATATTTGGGAGAGGAATAGTCGTGTCAAGATAGGCTTGGGTCGATGCTACAAGTGATCCTAGCATTAACTCAATGGGTAACTTCTCAGGACTAGTACTATTTGTGTTCTTCCGGTGATTGTTATATAGGCTTTGCTTGATGTTTTGTCCTACAAGAGAAGGATTTATCGGTGCAGAAGGCCGCCTGAAGAGTCCATCAACCATTCTTGCTCCAGAATATTCTCTAAGAATCTCTGAAGATAAATTCCGCATTAAGTCTTTATACGATTGACTGCCTTCGATCTTCGCGACGTTGAACGAAGACCCGTTTTTATAGCGAATCGCGGCCGCCCTGTAACGAACTTTGTGAGCGATTACGCATAGTGTTCTCAGATGGTATTCACGTACCCATAGCCAAAAGTAAGGTCGAAACCAATCCCTGCCATTTCAGGGAGGCTTGGACCAGAAAAGCGACCCGGCCAAACTTCTCCTTCTAACCTGACGGACTCAGGGGCGTTCCTTTCCGTGTGTAAGGCTATCAGTGAAGATGCCAACCCTAGGACTATCAACAGAGAGGAGATTCGAAACGAACTTCTGAGTAAAGACATTGTGAATTAGTGTTAAAGAACTTCATCCACTGAGGGAATAATTTAACCCGTGTTTTACTCCGTGTTATTCTTTGAGAGGACACAGCATCTGTCAAGGACAAGTGGCTTGTTAGATAACGGATTAGGCAACCAACAAGAGATCTTCACTCCAGTCGCAAGAGATCCAATCTTGACATGGAGAGGTTCGGCCAACAAGGCCTGCGTTTGCTCCAAGAACTGCTTATCAAATGCCCATGAGGCAACGTGGGATTTTCTTTTGAGCTCCGTCGTTGGTATATCTGATACCAGGATCTTAAGTAATGGCTCCTTTTTGTCTTGTAGCAGAAGTCCAATCATATTTTTCCACAAAAACAGTTTTATCGAGTGATTATTTGTTTTTCGTTCGGAAGGTCCATCTAAATAGAGACAAATCATGATATGGACGTCCGCTTGTTCTATTTTTCCCGCCTTGGCAGTAAGAATCGCTATTAAGTAAACGGGCTGAGTTGAGGATATACTCGGTGTGATTGCTCTGAGTATAGAAGAGACTATTTAAACGCCAACCGGAGAGAAATGATACAAATCACTATCCCAGTATTAACCAGTAAATGCTCCTTAGTAACGAGAACAGTACTTGCGTGGCTTGTCACTGGCTGTTATGCGTAATACCGAACAGTACTAGTAATAGAACTTACAAGCTATGAGTGATGGTTAGTTTCGACAAAACAGTAACTAAATACTTTTGACAGCAATATACCATATAACCTTTATACCTTACAGCTATCCCAAGATCCGATACCTAGACGTTTACAAACCTCAGCCGCCTAACCTAGTTACCCCTATTCATCTGCTGTACCTAGTTCGTCATAGTAGTTAATATGGCTGCTCTTGTAGCCTTGATCGTTCAGCTTAATATCTAGACTGGATGCTAATATAATATACAGACTCCAGTTCAGTAGACAAGAGTATCAATTCTTTGCTGGCGCCAACATTCTGATCGTCCGAAGATCCTCTTCAGGTTAGAATCGCGTCTTGGGATTTTGCCCTGATGAACTCTAACCATGTTTGAGCATTAGACGAAACTGAATAGGCAGCCGGGCTTGCTCCCTTGGATTCCGTTATCTGCACTTTTAGGGAACCATGGTTATGGCAGGTAGGTGTGTCATATTTGGCCATGCAGCTGTCACAGGAAGTTATACATCTGTGGAAACCGGTCATGCAGGGTTGACAAGTATATACACCTGGGCATGTTGTGCACAAATGAACGAAAGACGACGGTTGGATTGACCAACAGAGCCGACACCAGCTCGGAATTGTCTCTCCTGCAAACATTTCTGTTAGTCCTTCTGAGAGAAGAAAGTCAAGTACTGATTGAGCTCATCTGTTGCAAGGAACATTGAAGCATATCCTTCCAACCCTATCTTCCATCCAGATGGTATTACTACCAACCATGAAACCAGCTGACCGCAGCCAGTTTGAGATCGCGATAATTTGCGCTCTGAGGAGCGAGTCAGATGCAGTTGAAGCCATATTTGACAAGTTTTTCGAAGATGATGAGACTACTGTCTACGACAAAGTTCGAGGTGATCACAATGCATACACCTTAGGTAGAATTGGCCAACATGCTGCCGTGTTGGCATATCTTTCCGGCATGGGCAAAGGGCACGCCGCAAGTGTTTCCTCAAGCTTCAAGGCAAGCTTCCCGAATATTAGATTTGGGCTGCTGGTAGGAATTTGCGGCGGGATCCCTCCTGGGATCTTTTTAGGAGATGTTATAATCAGCAGTGGCGTGGTTCAATTTGACTTTGGCAGACAGTTCGAAAATCGTGTCATTCGCAGAGATACCCTTCAAGACAATCTGGGCCGTCCCAGTCCCGAGATTAGAACATTCTTGCGCCAGGTTGACGGTTGGAGAGGACGTACAAAACAAAGAAATATCACAAATATATCAACGATATCTGCGAAAAGAAGGTGATTCGAGGAGTGGACTCGCCCGCCACGAGAGGAGGATAGGGTCTACAGTACTCGCTACCGTCATAAGCACCATGAGCCCGGTCTTTGCACTACTTGTGACGCCTGTCAGGATGATAAGAATGAAATTTGCAATGAACCCTTGTTACCCCTGTGCTGAACTTGGGTGTAAGGAACACCGACTAGTCCTTCGAAAACGAAGAAACAACATATCAACCCCTGAGGTGCATTTCGGTCTCATCGGCTCAGGTGACGTGGTAAAGAAATCAGCAACATCGCAACAGAATCGCACAGGAAGAGAATCTTCTAGATTTTGAAATGGAGGCTGCAGGTATGTGGGATAACTTTCCCACCATCGTCATCAAGAGTGTTTACGACTATGCGGACAGCCACAAAAACAAGAAATGGCAAAAGTATGCTTCTGTTGTGGCGGCTTCTTGCATGAAGGCTTTGCTACAAGAATGGCGTCCCACAAACAACCAGTTGGCTTCGAATGGGGATGGAGATGGGAAGCAGAGAATCCAGCACCAAGGAGACTCTGTCCCAGCCAATATCACAAACCAAGGAGGAATCGCATTCAACAACAACGGCCGTGTTAGCAACCAGGCGGTAAACCAGACCTTCGGAGGGCCAGTGAACTTTTCGTAGAGCTAGATTCCAATTTCCATTGTTTGATCCATATTACATGACAAAACTTCGATTTATCGCAATCGCGAATGATGTACGTTTAGTACGCCTGTAAGAATGTGTAAGATTACCCAACCCTATATAGGGGAAATTGACTGCAACAAGCTGATGGCCTTCGAACGTCTGAAATTGATATTGCGAGATTGTAATCAGAAGGCCGCTCCATATTCATATCGACAATATTTCATACTATTCCAAACCACGGAGTATCAAAGTTGGAATATTAGATGGGGTAAAGATGTGTCTCTAATTTTATATCTACCCCGGCTCAATGAGTGCACTAGTGTACTACCACTCCATATGATTGTTCCAAGGTTGTCTGTTGGTAACCAGTCCACCAAAAGACGTTGGGTTACATGGTAAACATTTAACCAACTCAACATATCCACAGCAACTATTGAGTCTCACTCAATACTCAACAGAGACTTTACGGGCATCGCGTTGAGATAATCCAAGGCATGGCAATCCTGGCCACTAACCGAACCAATTCCAATCGTACCGCTGAGTAAATCGGTGTTATTTGATCCGGATCCGCAGTGACTGAAGATGGTACTAGAGCCATTGACCGTCAAGTGGCCATCCGAGTTGATGTCGAAGGTGGGCCAGTAATAGACTCTCTCGGTGTCATTGTAAAATGTGAACTTCAGCTCTCCGCCCTCTGGGCTCTCCGTGTATGCATTGGCCGCGTTCAGAAAGTTGAATGGGTCGAGAGCGATCAAGTGACCATTGTCTTTGTTGATATAATGAACGGTGGTTTTTGTGCCGGAATCTTCGTCCAGTGTAGCGACTGAATCGGTGCCCAGTTCACCCCATTGACGGAGTGAAACATATCCGACGCTGTCTTGGACCCATCCCTCGAGCTGGAATAGATTTCCTTCGACGTTACAGTCATTGGCGGTCTCTGTTTAGTAGACAGAAAACATAGTTAGTTTCGATCATGTCTTTGCTCGAGGGGTTTATTTCTCTCTCCTGATGATTTCGAGATTAAAGATGACGTACCAGCAGAGGCAGTTGCTACAGCTTTTAAAGCAAAAACTGCGAGTACTGATGAAGTGAACTTCATTTTGTGCA
This sequence comes from Talaromyces liani, assembly GCA_022814505.1. Taxonomy (NCBI): domain Eukaryota; kingdom Fungi; phylum Ascomycota; class Eurotiomycetes; order Eurotiales; family Trichocomaceae; genus Talaromyces; species Talaromyces liani. Next base: position 527,361 of record JAKLNL010000009.1, read on the forward strand.
AACGTTTCTTGCTTATATATCTTCGGGGAAAGGGCATCTATATATTTTGATTGCCGACCAGCTAAGATAATCTCCCAGAAGATAAAAAAGAAGGTAGCCCAGTTTATATACCCATCACTTACATCGTAAACGCGAATAAGGAAGCCCCATCAAAGGTAAAACTAAGGTAAGCACTATTTACAAATTGCCTCAAAGGGCAAGGAATCGCCCGGCTAGGCAGTCATTCGATATCCATAGGATGCGGTAACATGGGGGCCATCGGCTTCCGGGAGGCTCATACAAACCCTACCTTAGTACTGTAGATCTTCGTATTTGGGTTATTATTGGCAACATGAGGCTCTTGGCTTCGGCCTTTCATCTAGCTACCACCTCTTAGCCTTGTCACTTTGTTGAATATTCAGTTCTTCAACCTTCTTAGTGGTCATTATTTGATGGCATGTTTTCCAACACCACCTCTCGGCTGCGCCAGTATCATGCATGATGCATCTACGTATATTCAATGTTGGGGTGTCAATTGTTGGTTTGTTGGATTTTAATCTCCCATTTCAAGCATAGTGTGGTTACTCTCCAGGCTCAAGATGTCACTCCTTTTGGTCGTTGAAACATTCGTACTAACTATAAGAGGGTGCTCACGAAATAATCCCATATGCTTGACTATTAATGCTTGAGAAGGGATTAATGTAGTCTAGCCCTAACCCGAGACCAGCCCTAAGGGTTAGGGTTGCACTCAAAAGAATTACTTAGGGTTTATCGATCGGTTGACAAAAGCATCACAAATCAACTGTGATCTCACCACGTTCCTGTCAGTGACAGAAAAGGCCGTGAGATTTCGATTTGTTGTCTTCAAAGATATTCAACGAGTGGGATTAGCGCATTTTAAGCGAACGGAGGCTTAGGTAGTTAGCGCATCCTGGATTCCGACAATTCTCAACGAAACATGAGGGCCATCAAGATTCAGTTTACTGCACAATTTCTGTCTCTATACACTTTCTTGAAGCGATCGAGCGTCAATCATGTCGAGAAACATGCTGGGAAGCTTGCCCCAAGAGATTCTCTTACTCATTCTCGAGTATATCGAGCAAGAGTATGCACATACAATAGTTGATTTGGCATGTGTCTGCAAGCACCTATATTATCGTGTCACGCCTCTCTTATTTCGGACATTGAGATTCTCTGCAAGGGATCTCTCACAACTTGCCGAAGATGTACATCGAACTCGCCAGATCTTACAACGTGTTGATGGCTTCGGTCATGTGCGGCGTCTCATTGTCGATGATCTGGCTAGAGGATCAATAAAAGATGACAAATTACAACCAGAATCTCGAGAGCAAGTACAACTAACATCGTGGCACCGACCGAGAATGTCATCTGCTCAATACCGAAACCACTTCGATGACAATTTAGCGAACTGCATGGGGGCATTGGCCAACAGAGGGGATGACACCATCTCTCTTCAAACAGTTTACGAGACAAATAATACCTGGAAACCTTTAGCCGATTTTGTTACACAAATTCGGTCTCTGGAGGGCCTGTTTTATGACTGTCTTCATCAGCTCCCACCTTGTCTCCTTGAATGCCTTCATCAAAGCCAACCTCATTGTCGACTATACATCAACCAGTTTAATCTACGCAGTCTGAGTGCACACGGCACAGATGATTATGAATTCTCACTTGCCAGTTCGCCATGTCTGTATGGTTTGACAATTCTACGCATGGGACTGGAAACATTGTCTGCTGCTCGTTGGTATGACGACGAAGCCCTCGAATGCATTGTAGGTGGCTTAGCACCAAACCTGAAAAGATTACACATAATGCGTACAAGAGAGACTCATAGGAAAATACGTCTTGAACCTATCATGCCATGGGCTGGCTTTGGACAACAAACCTTTGGGTCTGGGGGAAGAAAATCACGCGGTATGCTAGAGTGTTTTTGGCCCATGGAGTGGCCATGGTTGGCAAAGGAAGACCTGGAGAAGTGGGAAAAGATCACTGATTTTTCGACATTAAAGAGCTTGAAATTGGATGTTCAATCTTTTGATGTAGTGCCATTAAAGCACTTGGCAGCAAAATGTTACTTTCCCTCGGTCGAAGAATTGGACATTGACCTCGGAGGCATCCGCGACATGGGACGATATGACCCCGAGCGCGTTGATGCCATTAATTCTTTCTTGCTCAATCTACCAGCCTTATCGGATTTTAAATTGACCGGATGGCACCCACACATAGCTGCTGATACAATATTGGCAAATCATGGATCACGCCTTCGTCATCTCTACTTATTCTCGGTGCCCGGACGTACGCTTTCTCTGGGAGATCTTCGTCAATTAGTCGAAACCTGCCAGTTATTAGAGACACTGAAAATACAAATCAAGCGTTCGAGAGGGAGCCATCAGGAATACACCCATTATCAAACGCTAGGCTTATTACCAAGACTACGGCACCTGGATCTTTCATTAGACGCTTTCAATGCCCTTCGGCATGAGGGAACAGGTGCAGACGATTCACAACCTTCAAATGACCCTTCATTCAATGAATTTGACGAGGGGTTAAGTTCTCTCCGAATCGTGCCCGGCCGCTACATAAGGAATGGTCACGTTCGAGACGCTTTGATCAATAGTACGTTGGACAAGGAACTCGCGTATAGTATATACCAGGCCATCTGCTCTTCAAGACATCAAGAAGAAAACAGCCGCTTTGTTCCACTTGCTTCAATGAAAGTGCGAGTCGCTGGAGCTTTCCAGTTTAGTTTTGGCCAACTACAGCGCTACAGGTCGCCACGATCAATCGATGGTATAGTTGACTATGTAACCCGATCATGCTACGTGAAGCGCGTGATTGGAAGTGATGGAAAAGTCAAAATTGTGGTAGAGCAGGAACCGTCACCCGAAATACCGAATACAGGTCTAGGAATGGAAATCCTGGAATTGAATGAGCGGATAGAAGATGTTTTTAAACGGCTTTGGCCTTCGAGAAGTCCACATTGGTGGAAGAATTGGCATAGTTTTCCATTGGCGAAATCTGTTGATGAGGAAATTGACTGGAAGTCGAGATAACGCAAATGCTTATTACAATATAATTCCACATCAAGTATTTTTCTAATCCCCCTGGGCATCATAACCTTGGAATGAAATCGGGTAATAATATGTCTTAAGCATAACCAAATTCTGACCCGGATGCATCCATGGATCACATCATTGAGCTATAACTTCATGAAAAGAAGCTCAACCTTATGTCGACAAAGTTCCAAGGTTTGTTTCTTCAAATGTTCTTTTATCTCTCCAGCTTTCTACCTGGGTACACATGAGCTCAGCCGCAAGCCAGCTGCATGTGTTTATTAGCCGAGTGTACCCAACAACGAACGGCTTCTAAAACGGAGCCGTCATAGGTTCTTTCCTTCCTGCTTCTTCTTAGAATGCTGTTCTGAATTGGTTCGGACATCCAAGTCCGGAGAGTCATTATACGTTGCGTTATTGTGGTTGATCAAAAACATAGATAGCCTTGGTAATAGAAGGGTCCGGATTCATTAGAGCCGCACAACAGGTACATAATTGCGCGAAATCGTAGACTTCATTGCCTTTTCGGCACGCGCTAATGTACATGTGCAGGATCATTGGTTGCTGACGGATGAATTGTATTTTGACCCTGACTAACAACGGAGTAGGCCTAAGAATTATAGCGGACGAGGGAATTAGAAAATCAACGGCTTGCTTTTCGAACCAAGCAGTCACTCTGCTAATGACTTGGAATTAGGCCTTTTCTTTATCAAAGAAAGGGAGAGAAGCGGTACCTAAGCGCTTAGTGCTTGGCGAATGCTACGTGGTAGAGTAGAGCAGCCACACTTACGTGCTCAAAGAATTAAGATGCAGCCAAGCTGCAATCAAACATTGTGACTGGTTGCTTGCCCTGCCTTAGCGCTGCCATAGCCAACAATAGAGTCATACACAAGAGATGGCGTTCATAGTCTCATTTAAAAAGCATTGAGCCCCTAAAAATCTACCCAGTTTCGTTTAGCGTTAAGGCTGAGTTCTCTCTCTTCTTTTGTGGCACATCATTGTCAAAATAAATAATTATGCCACATCCCTCGAGCCTGGGGTTCCTCTAACCCCGCACTGAGTCCAGGCAAAACGCTGCAAAAAAAAAAAAATCGAGATGGAGGCAAGAGACGACGTTCCCCTACAACAGTTGTCCAGGGAGACATCTACGTATGAAGCGCATGAAGAGCATGAAGAAAACGACACATTTGCCGACGAACATGAGGTGCCGCCGTATGAAGGGAGGGACGAAGAGGTGCTTCCACCGTACGAGCAACGGCGTCCTGAACGTATACGTTCTACGCCATTACACCGAAACCTCGGCATCCTAATTCCCGTTGCACTGTATGCGGCTATGGCGATTTATTCCTGGGTGACCATGTGCATTCTTTCTCGAGTAGAAGACTATACTACTAACAGAAACGACATTAAAACCCGCTCTTACAGAGCTGCTCGCACTCTTCAAGTCGCTACAAACGTCGCAACACTTCCAATCATCTCGTTCGTTTGTGCTTGGGCTGCTGCCGTCTTTGTACAGAACCAGCGCGATGCCTACAGTCTACGTTTGCGCCAGGTCGTAACCCTGGCGGATCGTTCTTGGACGAACCCTATGCAATATGTGCGCCTGCTGGTTTATCCTTCTGGATTTAAGCGATACGGTAGTAGCATGCTCTATCTAGCTATCTTTATTCATATCTTTGGTGCAATTACCTACCCGATTCAGTCTCTGTTCCTCTCGACCCGACTAGTCTCTATTTCACCTGTCGACAAGTATGGGTTTATTGACTACAGCAACTTCGGCGTGAAGTCAATACCAAGTGTAGTCCGTTCGAGCCCTGAAAACGACGCGGCCTATATCCTTGCGGTGCGCCAGGAGTCACAGACACCAGGAATCAATGGGTATCAAGATAACCTTTGGGGGAATACCAGTCAGTTGAGCGGCTACACATCACATGCCAGCTGGTTTACGCCGCTGTCCAGCAACACTAGCACTGGTGTATACACTAATCAGTATATTCCAAGAGTCAATTTCTCGGCTGAGGTCCAGAGTATGACTGCAGATGAATTTCCGTCGAACTGCTCCGGAGATTCATTATTTTATGCTGCCTATGCATACCCTAATAGCGACTACAATTTGACAGTGGAAGTCTGCTTACCAGGAGACACGACACGATCTCCATGGTTAGCTACCCACGCACGCCAGGACTTTACAGAGGTGCTCTATGTTAACATTACCTCCAACTCCACACTAACGGCTGTATTGGATGGTTTACCACCATCTTATATGAAATCTTTCAAAGTCAGCATGAACACAACCGCCGGGTTATTCGAAATGCCAAATTTCAAGAACGGTCAAATGGCTGGCCCACTGGTATCGAACTCATCATGTGCGAATGATCATTATTGTAACGACCCAACACATATATCTCGCCGCTATTACAATTTGTTCGACCCATCTGCTCTTGGCCCCTTAGCTACTATAGCCTTGGCCCTCTTTGGACCCGGGTCATTCGCGGAGACTCAACAAACCCAGCCTTTGGTCTATTCAATCCATAATGAGACTGGTTGGAAGCTCTACCTTGACTCATATGCCACATCAACTTCTTATTTGCCGCTTGTGTCTCTCGGTTTCAAAAATGCGGGCAGGAGCGGTTACCCAATTGACGACTGGATCGGAAGCTTCTCTGCCTATTCAACGCAGGCTTCGTCAGCCCTCACGCGGGCTGGCTTTCTAGCCATTAAGGCTATGTTCGACAGTGACTCAGAGTACGGAGATTTGTCTATTTACTCCTACAACAATCCGCTACAGCAGATAACCTTGCCCTCGATAAACCTTCCAGCCATGATTGCTTGCTCGGTACTATTTGGGCTTTATATGATTCCACTGCTGTGTCTGGCGTTGTATGCTGCCTTCAGTCATCGTTGGACCAATACTCTGGACGCCTTTACAATGTTACGCATGGGCGCTGCTTTGGGCCAGAAAGATCTACCATTACTCGTCGGAAAGAATAAGAGAAAGATCGAAATCCTGGACAGGTTGCCAGGTGTGGTTAGGGATATATCTGGCCCAGATGATCAAGTCAGACAATTGGGCTTTGGTATTGAAGGAGGCGCGCCTTTGCAAGTTAGAAAGCGATACCTAGCTTATCCCGGAAACCATGATCCCATGGGCACACCGAACTTTAGACGTTGAAACATGCTAATTCTACCTTTGGTGTGCTTCTGCATTTATTATTGATCAAGACATGCAATTATCCTTGAGCTTTGATTCAATATGTACATACACTTTATCACTTGTTGATTCTTACTATCGTTGCTTGTTGGTATGACAGCCTGTTTCGTTACGCATCTCTTAGCTTTTTAATAATGTACAAATACTAACCCAACGTCAAGAGTTCGAACGGAAACACTTTGAATGGTCGCCGGTCTACATAGCAGATACGTTTACACCACCGTTCCCTAAGGATGAAAACTATAATACTACCCCAATTCAGGGTTACTAGTGCTTCTCCTCTGATCTCGATATCACGACATCGTTTCTAAAATCCAACCCTGCATCCTGTCTGATAACACCATACAAACTTGAGGAATCCAAAGGCCTCTCATTTGCATCCGAATACTCCTTTGCTCTCTTTAGATGCTCCATGGCCACTTCGGCAACTTTGAGGCGAGTGCCTACTGCTTGTGCACAATCAATTCCATGTTGAACGTCTTTTATCGCTGGATTAAGATCGGACCATGCTTTTTGCCCTAAAATGTAAATCAGTGATCAAAGACCATTGGATAAAGGTTATATATCTTTTGAAGAAATGCGTATCTCTCTCCGGAATGTAAACCCATGTAGTAAGTTGTGTGGAATCTAAATGCATCAGGTCTCCAAACTTCTTGCCAAGAAAGTTCCCTAACTGCTGTGAATCCAGACCAGATTTCTCAGCAAGAACGTGGGCCTCTGAGACAATTTTCATGACTCCGGCAGCGATGAAGTTCCTTAATCAAAAGTTATTCTAAAAAATTCGTTATCTCATCCGTCGTAGGCATCAAAACTTACCCTTCAGTCTTGAGCAAAACTGCCTTTCCGGGTAAATCAGAAACGATCAATACGTCCTGCGCAATCACTCCTCTAAATGCCTCTGCAGGCATCTCGAGAGCTTGTCGATTTGGTCCAGCTACTGCCATAAGTAGCTGACCACTTACAAAATTTGGTGGTGGACCAAAACAGGTGCTACAATGAATTTTACTCCTCGTTCAGATACCAACGCCGCAACTTCCATGGTGGTGTCTGGGTGAACTGTAGTAGTGTCTACTATCATTTTTTTGCGTGGTATCGCCTTCTGTTTTCAGAATCTGGTTGATGGTATCTTGCAACGCTCTATCATCGCTTGTCTATGCCAACATCAAGGAAATTGTTGTTAGTATACTTTTGCCAGCCAAACATCGTCTCCGTTATGCTCTCTAACGGATATGCATATCCAATCGCTCTGGTCAACTAGACCAGAAATTGATGTGCATTGTTTAGCACCTCGCTCTTGTAGTGTCTGGTTTCTTGATGCTGTGCGGTTGTAAGACTTCAATGGCGAGAGACCTCGATTTTGAAAGGTCTTTTGTACATATGAACCTTAGGCAAAACATGCTGAACAACATTAAAGCTTCCCGGCATCTTTTGAGGAAAAGCCGATAGACAATTTGAATGACACATATGGAGCAGGGCCGAATGGTCCTATTTAATAGTTAATATTACGCCATATTTTATTTGCATTTACATAGCTACAAAAGCTGGTAGTAGTATAAGTCAATCCGATTAGGGTTATTCATCTAACTACAGTTGTCCAACATCAACTCGAATCGGGAAAGCCAACAATCAGCGACACAGAGTCTTCACGAAACTAGTCAAAAATGTAACCACATTACTAACATCACTCAAGGTCGTTGCGTACCCCAGCATACCATCAGGTCGAACGATCGCCACGGCCCCAGTCTTTGGCGAAATGCTGTAAGCCGAATGTGCCAATCGGTCCTGATCATAGTACACAAATCCAGCCTTCGGAACCATTGATGGTACAGCCGCCATGCTGCTTGCGACAATAGTCAAGAGTCGGGTCATGCCTGAAGGAAGAGTTTGAGCTAGATCGTTCAATACTTTCGCTGCAGCAGGCAATTTCTCCCTTGTGAGCTCATACTGTCCCGCGAAGAACATGATTGTCCATCTACCCGTGTATTTGCTCAGGGTTTGTAGTCGAACTGGAAAATGGGAACCTGGTGGATACACGAGTGCATCTGGCGCCCTTGACCCTGCCGAAATCATGCCGGTGGAAGGGGCTTTGTTGAGAATATTCTCCTCGTATTGGATTCCAAGACCAATACTGAAATCAGCAGTCGCTTCAAAGATCTTGCTGATGAGTTCATTGGCGTCTGTGTGAGTTGCTTGGTATTTCTCTGGTATCTGGCCAGATATGAGTGTAGAAAATGTCTTGTCAAGCTCTATCAAGTATTCCGCGGTTGGGCGACGTTCAGTATCATAGGTCTGTAGTACTTCCTCGTTGTACCAGCCTTTGATCGTTCCAGCCAGCTTCCATGCTAGATTGTAGGCGTCGTGAATACCAACGTTCATACCTTGTGCGGCTCCAGAAGAGTGTGTGTGACAAGCATCGCCGGCCAACAAGATTCGATCGTCCTTGATGAAAGTCTCGGCGAGTTTCTGTTGGATACTACAGTATTTGTCAGAGAAAAATCATCAAGGCGATAAGGTTGTGAAGGCGTGGAGCGATCTGGGAAGCCGCAATATGTCTTGCACTCACCTATACACAGTGTGCCAGTTGACGTTCTTGATCTCCAGCGTGAATGGCTCCATCGCTTTGATAGCTTCCTGCTTTGCCTGTTCTTCTGTCATGGAATGTCCATACTTAGCTGACATCTCATCGTTCAAGGCAAACCCAATGCGGTTTTCGCCTTTCTCAAGCTGAACCCAAACGATATTGCCATGGTTCTTAGACTCGATAGATGCAAAGCCAATATCGGAATCGGGCATGTTGGTCTCGAAGTGACCGTCAATTCGCACCCAGTTTGTTGTGGTATTTGTGCCGTTGAATGAGATCGAGGCTAACTTTCGTACTAGAGACTTGCCACCGTCTGCCCCAACCAGGTACTTCCTGTAATTAGTTCAGTTAACTATAAAGTTTCCCATCATATACTGATTTCGTCCAAGCACTTACGCCTTAACTGTCAATGTTTCGTTGGTTTTGGCGTTAATAATCTGCACCACAACTTTGTGATCATCCTCGCTCTCATTATTGATATGAAACGATATGAGCTTCCATCCAGCATGCGGAGTCCCTCCTAGCTTGCGATATGCCTTTCGAAATATATCCTCAGAACGCTTCTGGCGGATGTTAAGGCAGTAGTCTAGAAATGTACCGCTCATACGGTCAAAGACTTTGTGCCATCCGCGCGAAGTCACTCGCTTGCCGTCCTTGAAAGTGACGCTATTGCGTGCAATGTAGCCAGTCTGATTGAAGGTGTCGAGAAGTTCGAGGTGTTCCATCATTTCGAGGGTTCTAGGGTGTAGGGTGCATGCTCGACCCCATGCGGGCTCTTGTTCCTTGTCATCCTTCTCTGTTGATTGATGAATGTTAGATTTGAGATAAATGCCAAAGTTTTGAATGCTTGCTTACCCACTAGATATGTCGAGATTCCCTGCCTAGTTAGCATATACGCCGTGATCAAGCCGACTGGCCCGCCGCCACAGACGAAGACATCTGTCTTGACGGAATCGGTGAGGGAAAGGGTTTCGATAAGTGCATCTGGTGAAGACATCCTGAGCTTCGTCAAATGATGTGTCAGCTGGTGGCTGAAGGGTTGGGAGGAAAGAAAGACTCACATTTGCCTTGGACAGCTTTTTATACTTGTCTCCTCGAGACCCACACAGAGCAATTGCAAGATTCTTCCAACCCTTGGCCAGTCTAAAGTCCAAAAATGGCAATTTTCATGCTATTTTGTGCTCCCAATCTTTGAAAAAAAAAAAATTATCAAATTGAATTAAACGGGTATTCCTTTGTAGGGCTGAAGCGGAATTGTTTTGTCTTTTCATTGTTTCACTCCAATTGTTTGTACCATATGACAGACAAGTGTGTGTTACCTTGTGTCGGGATGAAGCAGTAATTGACAGGGGCCTTGTGCTAATTAAAGCGATATTGGCTTCTAAAAAAAAGCTTCCAAGGTTTCCCACAAGGTCATAAGGCATGCCATGTCGATGTTCAATATTACGTCCTTTGACTCATCATTGAAACAACTTTTTGCTTCTGATCTTGAACCCGATTGCGAAATTGAATATTCTTAGAACTCCCAGACATATACGCCGAGGCATGAGTAGCAAAAGTCCTTAGTTATCTTGACGATTGGAACAAAAAACTTGTCAGTAATTGGATGCTAAACCATAGTAAACTATACGCTGTACCTACAACCAATATAATTTTCAGATACCGATGACACTTATACCACGTGCACTACATAGCCGAGGACGCCCTCCCTGGAGTAGCGAGATGACTCACAACTAGCTTCAGTTGAATCCATATGGTCTTCAGTGCTTGCGCTATAGCAGCGGTAGAGCGGAACACTATCCTGGATCTGGGCCTGATAGATGTAGCCGATGACGCCGTCCAGCACGTATCCTGAGGCCTCACAACTACGATCGGTCGTATCCATATGATCGCCACGACTAGCACTATAGCAGCGGTAGAGAGGAACAGTGCCTGCAAGCTGAATGGCATGGAAGTAGCCGAGCGGGCCATCCAGCGAGTAGCTGGAGGTTTCGCACCCAGAGTCGGTGGTATCTATGTGGTGGATGCCATTAGAACAGCGGAAGAGAGGAACGGGCCCGGAGCGGCTCAGCACGGCCAGTCTAATCACGGTGAGGTTGGCATCCCAGGAGCCAGTAATAGTAAGATTTACCCCCTTGATATTCTGACTGAGCCCTACCGGCGTGCTGTCTGGCAGGCGCGAGGCAGTGGAAAACACCTTGCCGTCGCGAGGCGCCGGTAGCGCAAGCGTCAGTCCGGTTGGTGGCTTGAGCACGTGGATGTACTCGATCAAGTCGTCAGCAGACTTGGTCGCCGATCCCCAGGAAACGTCGGCGATGATGGTGCCAGGCTTGGTCGGGTAGGAGGTACTTGGCCGTGTATCGAAAATGGACTCGTGTATGCCAGACATCCACGAGCCAATCTGCTGGAACGTCGCCATGACGCCGGGTTCCCAGCCCCCGTCAGCATAGGGTCCCGCGGCCCAGGCAATGCCGCCGCCTTCACTATTTGTGGCAGCCTGGAAGGCCGTGTAGCGGAGCATGCTCCCGGCAGAGTACCGAACGGTGCTGGTCACGCTGGCAGCCCACCAGGTCTCAGTGAAGATGGCGGCCACGGGTTCGGCATAGCTAGGCCACAGGCTCTCATTGGGCTGCGAAAACTCGCGCCAGCCGCCGTACTCCTTCATTCCCATGTCGAGGCCGTACAGATTGCCATAGTCATTCTGGATGAGATTAGCATTCGGGTTAGTAGCTTTGATGGTACTCCGGAGGTATGGGTAGTCGACGACTGTTTCGCTGTCACCTTGGGCGCTCCCTTCGTCCATGAATAGGCCGTCAATTTGCTGCCCGTAGCGTTGCATGAGTTCTCCATAGATATCGTTGATGAACTCGTTCCACTTGGTCCGATTGAAGTCTGCGCCCGGGTTAGAGGCTCCGCCATTGGCAATACCCCAGCCGGTCTTCTCCCGATCCGCATCGGTGAACTGCATACCGTCCCGCGGATGGGTGTAGAGATAGATGCGAATGCCTTTGTTTCCCACGGCCGCGATGATATCGCCTATGAGGTCACGATCGACGCGGTGGTCTGGCAGGTCCCATTCCGACATTTTCTCGCTCGGCCATAGGGCCACCATATTGGCGTGCCAGGCAGTAAAAATAACATACTGCACCTCTGCGACTGCAAGATCGTTGGCGAACTGGCCCGCATCAAAGCCGTTGGCAAGAGCGTTTGCATCAGCAACAACGACCCCGTCGTGGTTCACTGTGAGGTTCGGCACGAAGTGGACGAAGAGACCGTATTTGAGGTTGGGGATGTTGGTCATTCCATTATTCGACAGCGCTCGTCCCTGTAGTTGTTGTGCCTCGGCGCACTTCATCCAGAGAGCAATCAGCAAGACCAGCTGAACAACTATAGTTTTTGCCCACATGCTGCCGAAGAAATTGATAGTAGAATCTTCTTCTGCTCTGCAACAATTACCGGGCGACGCTTTGAGATAAAATGGGAGAAACGAAAGGTAGGTCTGGGCGAGTCTCGTATAGTTGGATCAGATGCGATCCCATGGAGGTTGCGCATATGGCCTTTGTACTACAAACTCTCCTGCCTTCCTTGTGATCGCAGTCAAACAAACGACCTGCTCGCTAGGCTTGAGGTACACCACGTAGACTGGACTCCTCCAATCGTCAATGGCCGTTTTTCCGAAAGAGGCTGGCTACCATCCCCCAATAAAGTTGGTACTCGTAACTCTACAAAGCGCAGTTGATATGCAGTTGGCCCACATTGGGTGAAAGCTGAAAAGCAAATGCCGCTAGAAAGAGTGTCCGGACTCCGGACGAGCCGTGCTGTCTTTCGTGCCTCGTTAGGGGCAACGCTTGCCTAATGGTAGCTAGTACTTCGTATTGAGAGCCATGCTAGCGTTCGCCCACCCCGCGGATCTTTTTTGGCTTGCGAGGCTAAATGGAACCTCTCCTTTCAGCCAGCCATGAAAGGTAATACGTATTCAAGCATGTTGATGCAGCCGTTCTTTGCCAACTGTTCCGCAACCAAAAATTTTTTTCTTCATCAGGGGTTAGTACATGTCTTAATTCAGAACGAACTATAAATTGCTCGTATAATCCGACTGCCATGGCTCACCTATAACCCATTCTTGCATCTTTGAAGTTCTTTCGTAAAGCTATCAAGTGGCTCGGAGAATTCAACATGAAAACTCCAATTATCTATACGCTCACTGCTCTTGGCAGCCTTTTCTCTCTTGCCCAGAGCGACGCGACAGGCCACATCGATACTACGACAATCACTATCACTTCAAAAACTACCGTCTTAGTCGACTGCAGCGGATCCTCAACAGCAATTCCTTCAAGCAGCCCAAACTCAACAAGCTGTACCGACGGCCGTACAACTCGGACAGCCTCCCATACTCCCACCCCTACTCCTACCAGCCATACTCTCACCACCCCGACTCCCACCACACCCACATGCAGCCGCGCTACCGTCACAATTACAACTTCGGGGGATACGGTGAGCACTACAACAAAATTACCGACTAGCACCTGTGCGCCCGTAACAGTCATTATCACCGAACCTTCAGGTCCCGCATCATGCCCGACCCGGCCAGACTGTTCGCCTCTAGGACTCAACGTGGACTACTATTCAAACCCATTCGGCTACAACGGCTACACGAGTAGGACGGCGGGACAGACTGCTGAGGAAGTGTTGCCGCCGTCATACTATATTACCGAGGGACTCAACCCAATCAAATCTTCTCTTACCAATGTCACCTACATACCGCAGGATTACGCTGCCGATGTGAGCGGATACCCTAAAGTGTACGCGGACCCCAAAAACCCCCAAGTTCCTTACTACGTGGGCTACACGCGCGAGGTCAACGGCGGCATCACAGTGGACGGCAACAATTACACTCTGGTCTACTACGGCTTCTACCGCGCACCATCAAACGGGAACTATACAATTTGCAACTCCGCCGACAACACCGACTACACATATCTTGGTGGCGGTGATGCTTTTGACTGCTACGACGGTAAGCCCAATGCCACCGCGACGCCGCTGAGTGGTGCATCGGCTGGGTCGTACTACAATAACCCTGTGTCCTGTGGTACCGTGTATCTGGTTGCAGGCGAGTTCTACCCAATCCGTAGCGTTATGGGTAATGGCGATGCCGTCTCTGCTTTCAACCTCACGATCCAGGCGCCTGGAGGCATTGGCGAGCACGACAATGCGGGATACCTTTACCCGGTCAATTGTCGATTATAGGGTACACTCGCTGTCTTGGCTACGTGCTGTCACTTCCAAGGTTTGTGAGAAGCCCGTGGGAGCTACGTGGCGATATCTTCCTTCGATTCTTTTCATTCGGCGCCATTGCAGGCCATTTTCTGCAGTTATTTTTGATATACCATTTTAATATGACTTTTTAGGCGTCTCAGGTAGCTTCTAGGAGAAAAAGACGGGAATTATGTATTTCCTATTCTTTGAATATATTAATCCAGCCAGTACCACAGACTTTTCAAATTTGCTCTTAAATAGGTGTTCATGCTAATGCAGGAACGCACCTACACTAGTTCCCTCAAGTTTATTCTTATCCAATAAGAACTATAGCAAGACAAACTTTGTTGGACAGTGACATGGCTTATTTATGTAATAATTCATCGGAGAGCCCGGAGCGGAGTAGTGGCTGGCTGAAGACCGCCACTAATCTTCAGAGCCCGGAAATATTTCCCATATCTGGTTTGAAGCTTGGTATCTAGATCATGTCGATCGTGGGGAAAGCTTCATCGGCCAGTAGTATCCAAGCATTTCCGAACCACACTCGCCTTGCACGGGCCGTGTGCCTAGTATCCCAGGCTAAAGTGAGTCAATCATACGTACGGAGTACTTGGGCAGGTTGTTCGGGTGACCCGGAAAAAAGGGGTCGGAAAACTAGATGGACAGCACATCGCCAGGAACCAACATGGCCTAGGGCTCAGGAATGCAATGTGATTAGTGTTTTGCACAGATGGAAAAATCTGTTTTTTTTATATACATATGTTAGACAGCAGGGCGAGGCAGGACGTGAACAGGATAATATCTATCCGAAGCCACTCATTGCTTCCGGACCGGTTTCTCTGGATAATCCTAGGTATATTCGCATTAGCCATACTAACTGCATATTTGCAAGGACAGCAGGCAGCAGGCAGTAGCAAAGGCACTGATCGAGAAAGATGCGAATGTGATTTGTAGTGACAAGCTTGGGGATTACCCTGTCGCACACTGCTATTCGCATTTGACACGAGGACATTTTTCAAATTCAATTTGGCAACAAAGCAGACATAACAAGAAGCCATACCCTAGTCAAGTATACCGTTATTAACCTTACAACATAAATTAACACAATGTCTCTTCTTCCAAATCCTGGAATAGATACATATCAATATCAGGATAGAGGTGGCCACATGCAACCTCTACTACAAGATCAATTGATATACTTCTGTTCTGCTACGCTTCAAATCCTCTTGAGCCCTGGAGGCTTTGATGTTTCCCTCCTAGTTCCGTCCACGGGTTAGCACGTTTCTCATCCGCCATCATTACCTAGGTAATCGAGATTTGTCGAATTGCTGATTGAACTTCAGTATGGTTCAGTGTATGTGTGTGCGCGTTAGGATCTTTCCTCTTAGGTATAGTTGATAGGAAAGCTTTTTTTAGAGTATGAAAAATATTTTTCACTAAGGCCGCTGAAATTTTCTAGATAAGGGGCAAACTTCAGCTTATGCATATATGATGTTCATATTAAAAGGGTTTAAATAGATTGAGGTTGATAGATATAGAGCCTATTGTTGTCCTTATTCAGTACAACGCCAATCTGGCATTGCCACGATGCGGAATCGATCGTCAAAGCCTTAATCGGTCGAGGCGCAAATGTCAATATGTTGACGTGGTATGGAAATTGGCCGCTCCACATGGCTGTTGCTTGCGGCCATAAGAACATCGTTCGTATTCTCCTTGAACATGGAGCGAATACGACAAGAAAGTTTGGGCGTGACGAGTATACGGTTCTTCATCTCGCAACACGACTGGGACGAATCGACATGATGAAACTCCTCTTAGATGCCGGAATGGATATTGAGATCGGCGACGGCCGAGGCCGAACGGCATTGGAAGCTACATTTTTTCGTTGTCGCGCTACGTCTGATGAGGAACTATGCTATGCATGTAGGGGAAATAAACCACATCCCAAAATAAGCATAGAGGCAATGAAGCTTCTGTTACAACGCAAAGCAAATATACGCGCAGGCCAGATTGGTAGTCGACCAAAAGAAAAGGCTCGTAGATATCTAAATCGTCGGATCCGAGACTTATTTCGGGAATATGATGACTATGGTAGTGCGGAGGAGGATATTTTATAACGCGACGGGGGATAGCTCCAAGATTTTGATAAGGGAAAAGCAATTCATTTAGTAATCATAAGTAACAACACAAGACACGCTAAGATAAAACGAACGCCAAATATGCTTGGGCAAAAGGGGGTATAGGTGCAGTCGGCACTCATTCTCAATATATCGTCGTAAGATCTAATATCATCACGAAGTAGTCTTCATCGTCCCACAGGCAGAACACGTCCACCACTCCGTCTCCATGAATGCACCACACATATGGCACAACCATCCAAGGGGCTTCTTAGCTCTATTTTGATCAAGACTAGTAATCCGCTCCGATGTATCACCTTTGAAGGATACTACTCGACCAGCATCGCCTCCGCTGATTACTTCTGAGGCTAGACGGCTTCGCGGTTTTGAGGTGGCTCGTTTCGACGAAGTATTTTCGGCCACTGTAACAAGCCGTGACTGGGCTGTTATCGACTGGGCTGGGCGTTCTGTTCCGCATGCGTCGCAGCAGAGGTATGCTGGAGGATTTTCAAGTGTGCAGACTTGACAGCTCCATGACATGTCATCATTTACGATAGTGTTCTCGGTACTTTGGTCTGAAGTCCCAAATGCGCCAGACAGCGTCCCAGAACTCGCAAACCGCCTGATAGGCTTTGAATGTGTAGGAACAGGCGGTGTTCGGAGTTTGGTTGGATAGACCTTCTTGCCCCGCGGACCAGCAGGATTCGCCTGACTCGGAGGTACATACGACGATCCATACTTCTCCTTCTCATCCTCTTGAATCATTTCAATGTAAGCCTGCATGATAGCACGTTCATTGGCATCGTCTTCTTCAGCTTTTGTGCGGAAGCCATTTCGAGAAGCTTCATCGGCTAATTTCTCGCTATCGCTTGAACCCGAAGCGCATCCATTGGTGACGTCAATTCGTCGTTGAGCGGCATCTGCGATGACTTTTCGTACATCTGATCCTTTCAGCAGTGGTGCACCGCCTAGCTTCTGCCCCGAACCAGCTGATAATGTTCGACGTTTTTCGGCCGCAACGCGAGCTAACCGCCGCGCTTCGTCGAGCGGGATTTGACGACCTCCGAGGCGTTTACCTTGGGACAGGAACCCTTCTCCTGTGTAACCTTTAATGACGAGTTCTTCATGTTCGTCGCGAAGCTGGTTCCATAAGGCGTGGAAGTCACGATTATGTGGTCCATGCACAATATGACACAACCTTGCTTATCATTAATAACTTTCAACTCAGAAGTTTAGGTAGTGAGACTCACTCATGCAACATAGTATCAACAACCTGCTCCAAAGGTAAAAACTGCCGCTCATCACTCGGATACCTTAACCGTAAACATATCTTCTGCCCCGCATTGATATTCAATCCTAGAAGATTTCGCTGCGATGGATAGAATTCAGATAATGTGCCCACTTTCCAGCTCCGTTGCCTCATGATGGGTTTGACGAGAGAAGCTATCTTTTGGAGCATGTGAAGCGCTTCGGCTTCTCGGGGTCGGTGTTTGTCATGTTGATATTCGAGGACGAGCGGGTCAATCTCGCGCATCTTGATAATAAAGTCGGAGTCTGTTTGCGAATGCGAGATGAAGCTCACTCAAGATGATGATGAAAGTGGCATGATATTCGAAAAAGAGAGACGAAGTTGTCTAGCCTATTGTGATGGCTGGATGGATAGATCTAGAAAAAGCTTTGTAATCTGCTTTTAGTCGTGGTTCGGGAGGCGAAATCTAAAGGAACCAAATAACACGCCAGGCACCGGTCGCCACATCGGTTTTTTGACCTTGAAGCGCAACAAGGATCAATCTTATGCTGGTAGAGGCCAGATAATCACGGTCCTGATTGCCTTCAAGTTTTAGGATGATGAGATGGAAGATTCCGTTGGAAGAAAGACCGGATCTCGGAGATAAAGATGTTGCCTGCCCCACAGTTGCGACGCGGCAGCACGTGACCTCCCAAAAGGGTTATATGTTCAAACAAAGCCCTAATTCGAGCCCTAACTCCTTACATGGAGTGTATAACTTCACCATGCTATCGAATTTAAATAATAAGGCATGGCCAATATGATAGACTCCAGAGAATGAGAAAAGTATTGAACTAATCACTAAGAACGCTCATGAAACAGCTCGCAGGTTGAAAGCACAATCAACATGACCGATCTCAACACCAGCAGTATTCAGAAGCTTAGGATGATGGAAGTCAGCAAGTTTTTCGCGAGTCTCTTGTGTACCAATTTCCAACTGTTCAAGAATCTCCATCACGGCCGAGTACAAAATCAGAATATTGCCATCTTCGATTTTGATGGCAATTCCAATACCTGTATCTGTCCCTAGTCTCCTGGTCTCTTCTGACGCACGTATGCCAATACCATAACACCCGTCTGCTCCAATTTTACCAACGAGATTTTCTTTGAAGGCCCTCATGAGTCGAGTACAGAATCGTCCTTCGCCGCCAACGAGTTCGGGATATCCAGTCATCGCATGAAAGATACGTGCCAGACTTTGCAGTCTTTGTTGAGAATTGTTGTCTTTATATAAGTCTGCCGCTGCCGCGAGGGTTCCATACATCTGCGCGAGGGAGTACAGTGGTATAGCGGGTGTCGGTAAGTTGCAGCCGTCTATTGCCCATTTGACCTCATCTTCCTTCAAGTTGGCCAAATCTTCAACAATACGCTTAACCAATAATTGCATGGGATTCTTGGGTAGATGATAGTTTGACACATCAGCCCCTAGACATTTAGCACCAGCCATCATGCCAACATGCTTTCCCGAGCAGTTATTGCAGATTCCCGTTGGTGTATAATCAGCTTTGATCCATGACTTGTTCACTGCATCTGATGTGGCGACATGTCCTCCGCAGCGCAAGTCTGTTTCTTTCGCTTGAATCTTCGCTAGCATTGATTGCGCGCGAGAAATGTGCACGTTTTCACTACTATGCGATGCACACATCAAGGCTAGATCTGCATCATCGAAGTAAAATTGTTCGAACGCTCCTGTCTCTAGGATCGCCAATGCCTGAGCTGGCTTGGCTGCTGAACGGATCAGGGTCACGCGAGAAGGATCTCCGACGGTATAAAGTATGTTTCCATTTGCATCGACGATGGCAGCGTGGACTCGATGGCGATTTTCGACGATATTGCCTCGATAAGTGACGACGCAGTCATCTGCGGGTGCTTTGGTTATGTTATTCTGCTTCATTGCGGATTTCCTTTGGGCCTGCGACACTATAAGTAGTAGTTCTCGTCTTGTGACTGTATCGACTGGCCTTTGTGTCTTTTCTCCCTGTTTTCCGTGTGTATAAATAGCGGATAGTTTTATGTGCTTGAATGGCCAGATGACATAATCTGGAAGTCAAGGTGGAAAAAGCGTTCACCGTCTTCCCTTTTATATTTCGGAACCCATGTATCTAGGTATAGTTGATCACAACATACACACTTGTGAGTGAATTTCATGACCATGTGGAGCCGTGCGGAGCCCAATACTGATACATATTGACGAGGATAACATGGCCATATCTTCCTCATATGGGACATCTCGAAATTCCATGAATCTCGCTCTCTGATTTGCTGCAAGGAGACAGTTCTAACCTTACCAAATCGGGTGAACGAGAACTATGCCTCATTTTTATTGGTTATTCAATATCAAGGTGGGTCTGGCGATTTTTCTAGAGGAAAATTATGAACTTCCTCCAATCCAACCCACCTCCCCTAATGACTCACGATCTCAGTGAGAAGAAAAGCATTTGTTCTATCTATTATCAATAGAAATGCAGTCCGTAAACAATTCACCCGTCGCCCTGCATCTCCCATGCATCAACAACGTATCGATGATTTGACTATTATACGAGCGGAGTTTCGGAGTACCCCCTCCGTCATCAACTGGTTGAGAAACTGCAAAGACGTCTCTTCCGATCATCCTTTGCCGATTGATGGCCTTTGTCACTGCTAGTGCTTGGTATACTGGGAAACTTCCTTCTTCTGTGGGCTGTAGCTCCAGCAGGTTTTGGAGCCACCACTCAATTCGTCGACCGGAGAGTAAATCCTGGCATCGAAGCAAAGCGGCCAGTAAGAGGCCCGAGAAGCCAATAGTGTAGTTGTTTTGGTGAACGCATTTCTTCATGTCAATTCCTTCTGCAATTCGGAGAAGAAGCTGGACCCAAGGTTCTGCTTCGTAGCATTCATCGCCCGAATAATAATAATCTCGAGTTTCCAAAAGTCGAAAGGCACCAGTACATTGCATGATCCTCGACAAGGCATAGTAAGCATAATTCAAGGCCGCGTCATGAGATTCAAATATCATGGACGACTCAGTTTGATTATCGGAAACATCGTCATAAAGAGGTTGCTCTGCAAGAGGAAGGTGTAACAGCCAATTGTCCAGCTTCTGGCTCTGTTGGGCCAACAGCATACAACAGCGATCAACATCATGGTAATAACTACCATATCTTGATTCATATCCGAGTTGATCAGATCCAGTACGGTGTCGCCAATGATCTAGGATGTTTGTGACATTCAGTCGATGAGACTCGCACATGATACTCAACACAGCAATCCGCCGTTCGTGAGTCGACCATAAGCTTCCTTGTAGCGTAAGAGGTAACGTGATGGTAGGTTGCTGTTGTTGAAAATCCAAGGTGCTGAAGTATGCTCGAGCCCACCACACTTGAAATTGTGGCTGCATCCAAGCAGTAATCAAATCTCCCAGGAACTGATCTCTATTCAGCTTGTCAATTTCGGCCTCGAGAATTGCTGCCAGTCCCTTGATATGGCAATTAAATCCTTCCAGATTGCCTCTCGTGGACTCTATGTGAGCAAATAAAACCAGTATCAACAAGATCGTTGTAAAATTATAGCGATACTCGCTCCGGCCGAGTTTCGTAAATTTCTGAATCGCCGAGGAATAATAATGCTGACTCCTTGATTGATGGGTCGTATTGGGACTGTAGAAGCCCATATAGTCAATTGCATCCCAACTCCGACGCTCAGCATCATTACGGCTCAGATTGCAAGATGATAATGCAAGTACGGCATCTTGGAGTGCTGGAAATTTCGCAACAAGCTTCGATGTCGACCGAAGCATAGGATGCAAAGCAGGTAGACATTTATCTTCCCAATACGCAGAATAGAAAATTTCTCTTTCTGATCGTTGCAAAGACACAGTAAGAGCGATATTGGGCATAGGGTTTTTTTCTTTCTTTGTTTCCACCAACATATTCTGCTGTATTGCTGCGAGTCTTATAGCTTCTGATCTCAAATTTTGATTCGTCGCAGTCGATACATGAAACTTGAACTTCGGCTTAACAGGCTCACAGGGCGTCTTCAACCTGGTGCATGTTCCACAGACTGGCTTTGTCTCGTCGCATTTTGTTCGTCTCTCGCGGCATCCTTTGCACCCGCTGCGCGACCGCACAATGTTCGTTTTCTTGGGTCTAGGAGGCACAGGTGCGTACATTTGATGGTACCTGATGATTCATAGTCCTAGTATTGTGAGTAATTGAGAGATTCGAGAAATTCTGTAGCTTATGGAGCAATGAATTGATTGGAGAGGTGGTTGCAAGAGTGAAACAGAAACAAGTCGGTTGGTCCTTCCTAAAAAGACCCATCATTTGCATTTAGGTAATCAATGAAGCCCTAACTTAACTAACCCTAAGCCCTGATTGTACCTCATTTAGACTGTATTAAGAACATAGAGTATAAGTAAAGAGAAAGAAGGAAAAGAAAAATTTCAAACAATAGTATACCCGTTCCCTATTCCCCGTCCATTCTAACGTCTTCTTCCACGAAACCTCCTGTTTCGTCTCATCCCTACTCTCGGCCGAACTCTCATCCTTCTTTCGCATCGTAAAATATCCCTATACATGCAAATACTCCTTCCCTATGGCCAAATCGATCACATCCACCCCGGCATCCTTTGCGCTCCGCATAGTCGGATCTACCATTTCCCGTAACAACGGACTCAATGGCTTGATAATTCCAGATGTCCATTGAAATACTTGGAGGTGATCAGGAGTCCACGAGTGAAGGTAAATTTTAAATTCAATACACGCTATGAATCGGCGCCGACCTCCCGAAGAATTCTGATACAGTAACAAGCACTAGAGAGTTAGCTTCGTACTCCTCAGCCGCAGTTCAAAGGTTTATTTATTCATAGCTTAGCTGTTAATACAGGGGCTAGTGTTCAGCTACTCCACGTGCAGACGCTACAGGGGTACAACAAAGAAGTAATAACCGAGAGGGGTACTCGCAGCTTGCCAAAGTTGCCAACAATCAATCATTTGACAATAAATGAGGCGTGCTCAGCCAATAGTCTTTCTCAAATATATGAATTATTGATAGCATATCAGCTAGGTTCAATAAGTTGAACTGAGCTATCTACCAAATCGCTGTTTATTTCCAACTGCATAACACCAAAAGTCATCAGAATCACCAGAACAACCATACACTTCTGAGTATATATATATATGGTTATATTTGCTACCTAGGTATGATTGAGTTGAGTTGCTGGTTTCAACCAAATAAAAGGCACATGGTCTCATTCGAAAAAAGGCAACGACACATGCTCATGGATGAAATCTAGCGCTTCAAGGACCTGTTTCAGCTATTAGCTCGTGTCTATCAGTCAAAAGGCTCGATAGGAATGACATACCTTTTCATCCTCACAAGGACGTCCAATGAGCTGAAGTGAGACAGGCGCATCACGATAAAATTCCGGTTCATCTATGCGACATTAGTATTCAGCCATCTACAAATACCAAAGGTAAGCATCTCTTACAAAGATTATAATTGAATTCATCCTTGCTGTTTCGAGGCTGATAGCCCTCCTCCTTCTTATCGACCTCCGGCTGTACTTGAGTCACTGGAAACACTGCGGCGGGGTAATCAAGCAGATTCCACTGAGATGTATATCCCCAATACTTCGCCTGATTCAGTGGGGGTGCAGCACCTGGCCCAGTCGGCGAAAGGATTACATCCACCATTCCGGTGGGTATTCCTCGCTCATCGACTCCCGTGGCTGTGTCATTCCATACGTTTGCGTACTCCTTCTTGTACTCGGCATTCTTCTCCATCAACTCCCATATCTCCTCGATTTGCAGTCGTTTCCGATATTCGTTTTCGGTGATTATGAAATGCGTCAGGGGCATCAACGGCTCACCACTTTGGGCAAAAATTTCAAAGTTATCAGCTCCGCCGTCGGCATAGTACAAAGATGCTATTCTTTCCCATGCATAATCATGCTTGTATGGTTTCCAGTCTACAATCTCAACACCGGGGACATCACGAAGTTTGCTCACAACCTCATCCAGAGCCCGCGTAACAGGAGGATGTGGCTTCACAACTCCGTCGTCCCATAGAACTCCAATCTTGAGTTTCTTTCCTGTTGCTCCCTGACTAAGATGACTTACATCATCGCGCCACGGTATCGGCAAAAGCGAAGGCTCCGTCAACCACGGCTTCGAGTCTATAGCTGCTTTCATAATTAGTCGCAACCCTCCTCGAGACGTACTCAATGGTCCCGCAACAGCCGGAATCCCTTGCGGACCATGCGCAGCAGCAAATTTATCATATGGAAATCTGCTACTCGTCGGCCGAAGTCCGTAGATTCCACAATTCGCCGCGGGGCTGCGAATACTTCCGCCAATATCAGTGCCAATACCAACTGCACTGCCACGCATGCCTATCAGCGCCCCTTCACCACCGGAGCTTCCTCCGCTGGTAAGTTGACGGTTATACGGACACACCGTCTCGCCATACAAATTGCTCGAAGTTGCGAGATGCATCAAAGATTGCGGCTGGGTCGTTCTGACGTATAGCACAGCGCCAGCATTGTACAAAACTTCTGTGCCGCTGTACGTCACCTCTGAGACGCGCCCCCACCATGCGACATAGCCGCAGTTGATGGTGCGGCCTTTCATGGGAAGATGCTCTTTGATGCTCACTGGTAGGCCGTGAAGGGGCCCGATTGGTTTGCCGTGTTTGGCCAGGTAGTCATCTAGGTACTTTGCTCGCTCGAGGGCTTCTTCGGGCATGACCTCGGTGACGCAGTTTACCTATTTAGGATGTCAGTCTCCTTTACCAATCAATAATTCCGAGTGTCATACCAGTTTCTGAGCCAGCCCGGCGCGCCGGAGGAAGGAATTGGTGACCTCTACACATGTCCAATATCCAGAAGCAAGTTTCTGAACAAGCACTTCTGGTGCAGTCTCGGTTATTTCAATCTCTCTGGCGGTCAACAGCTGCTCGGGGATGGAGGTCACATTCAACGGAAGATCATGAGGCACTTCCGGAACTGGCGGATGGACCTGGGCGATGGATTTATCGCGCACATCTTGTGCTATTTGGGCAATTTCTTGCCATAACTTGCGGCCCATCTTGTTGTTTTACTTATATGGGATACTCGGGTGCTTGCGCGACTTTGGCGGAACTCTCGTTCTAACGATATACAGTTTGTTAGAGCTGGTTGTGTGGCAACTTACGATCACAGAATAAAGAGCAAGTGTCACGGTCTGGAAATAATAGAGATGATAAATCTGAGAGGACTACGATAAGCTCGAACTTTCACACAGCCAACCCCGCCCCCTTCCGACAAGCTTGCCAGATTAGGAAGGAAACGCGCTTTTTGATTAGATATGCCTGATAACAACTGTCCATAGTGCTATCAGCTGCATCGGAATGGGTCCGGTAGATGAATCTCCATCGCAAACAGCTTAATTGTTAGTGATACCGATATCGCATCTTCGCGTTTGATTGGTTTGCGATACGAGATCGAGGAGTGCGGGGTCATGGCATGATCCTGCCGGCCAGATCGATATCGGCAGTTGGGCATTTATCTCTTACTGGCAAGTAATCAAATCAATGGATACCGTGGTTTGTCAGAATATCCATGTCAGAGGTCTTCCGAACGGTAGTCTTGGTCGTAATTCCTGGAGACGATTGGCCGCACTCGTAAGTATCATGTGGCAACTGGCGAAATCAGCAAAATCCATCGCATAACTTCTCTTTCATATGAGACGCCGCAAGGCGTGGAAAAGCCACGATAGCATTTCTTGTGGATATCGCGGGGTAATCCTTGAGCAAGTGATTCTTCGGAGGCGCGAGGTCGTTCACCGGCACATACGAATGGCAATCACAAGGGACGGATAGTCATTTAGTGGTCAAATACGCGCTGGTAATTGAGATCGAAGGACTGGAAGACCGGTTAAGGAGTTGTCCATCTGTAAGGGTCGTCGTCAGGCTCGATCTTACCCATCGTGGGATTGTCGTCTATTCGGTAAAGAGGAATGTCAGTTTCTGAGCCATACTAGTTCACAGTGCAAGAGAAATACTGCCATACCGGCTTGTGAGTCTGCAACGATTTGTTCAGTCTCCTGGATCATAGATACTATAGTGTTGTGGTGTTGAGGAGGAGGTGAGGGGATCCGAGACACGAAAAGAATAAGCTTAAGCGGGCAGCGTTGCCCCACCTGCTCCTCCTGTTTCATCAAACTGAACTCTTCATCAACAACACTCCTTGATTTATCACCAAATACACAACTGGAATATGGTATGTATCAGATATTGGATACACTTAATACACTCTCAGACTGACTATCCCAGGCAGAGTCATTGACAGAAGAGCAAATAGCCCGTTTCCGGGAGGCCTTTGCCGTTTTTGTAGGCTTCATTTCCTACATATCACATTGTCCAGTCCACTAATACTCTTTTCTGCAGGATAAAGATGGAAATGGTGTGTAGAGCAATTCGGCTTGCAACAATTAAACCAACTGGAGTTGTGTCGGCTCACTGACAATCAAACAGGCGAAATCACCGCCGAAGAGCTCAGAGAAGTCATGCGCTCTTTAGGACAGAACCCGACTGAGTCTGAATTGCAAGATATTGTAAACGAATTGGACGTGGATCACACCGGCACTATTGATTTTGACGGTGATACAGCTTCTCTGACCCAACGTATCGTCATCCTGCTAACGTATTAGCTAGAATTCCTCACAATGATGATCCACAAGGGCAAGGCCACAGACGAAGAAGCCGAACTCCGTGCCGCATTTGAAGTCTTCGATCAAGATGGCAGTGGCACAATCAGTGCAGACGAGATGCGCCGAGTGATGAAGTCTATTGGCGAGGAGTTGACGGATGCTGAGATTGACGAAATGATCAAGGAAGCCGATACCGATGGAAATGGAACCATTGACTGTGAGTTTCCCATTGCTTTCAATCTGCAAGATTTGAGACTGACAGAAATCAATAGATCAGGAGTTTGTCCATCTGATGACCCACAACTGATACCCTGGTGGTAAAGTTGTTGAGCGGCAGAATTAGGTCACAGACATTGTATCTTTCGAACCCCTAGGAGATAGCACGGTCTGTTGTCCAAATCAATATTGTCGACATTTGAATTTCAGAGTGCTCGTAGTTATACCTATTCTAGAAACGGGCCCAGGACGTAAAGTGCCTACTGACCAATATTGATGTATGATTTAGCATCGTTCTCTTGATACGGAACTAAAGCCCCGATTATGCCTATAAAGCACATCAGTTAGCCTGTTAATATCTATTCGATTGGCATTTACGATACTTTACAGAAATATGTTAGTAAAGGCCGAGGCTTTCTGCATGTGGCTGTGTTCACATACATTCATCTGGACCGGGATCATTGATGTATCATGGCAAGATACCCGCCTCTCTACACACTAAGTACGTGGTCACTGTGACTAGCTGTACTTGACCATGTTCGACCATCTAGGATGCGCGTTGCTTCTTAGTCTGGTTGGTTCCAACAACGTTGTGGTGGGCATCAAACATCGAATGCGGCACAGCAACCCGCTCATCGAGTATACGGTACCTAGGTAGAATCATCCCGTAGTGCAATTAACGATAAACAACCTTGGAAGAGAAAGATACATGTTATGCATCTCATCCAACCGACTGGACCCGTGAATACGACCCTGGATCTGGCCGAGATACGTCTGGCTTGATCTTTCCAATGTTGCTTTTTTTTTTTTTCCTTTCCTTTCCTTTCTTTTCTTTTTTTAATTCCACCTTTTGTGGACTAATACGACGACAGGGCACTTTCATCGATGAACAACCAATCCAGGTATCAACTATCCATATCCAATCATGATCCCTGTCAATAGTAACCCGGAGAGCGCAAAATTGATAAGTAGCCACCTAAACAAAAAAGTAGCAGAGACTAAGACACTTCGCTGGAATGCGGCGCTGCTTTGAAGTACTACTCACAGCTTCTCATAAAACCCTGCATTAGCTTTGATGACATTTCAAGCCTCAAGATGACCTAGGCCGTAGTTTTGGACCCTCCCAACAGCCGGACCTCAAAAATGAGTTCCGCAGCCCCTCCAGGGATCTGATTTCACCCCTCCAGGCAGCTACGTAGTTAGACTGTTTTACTAGGTCAAACGCTGCAGTCGGGCCGGAGTTAAACTAGTTAGGTCAAGATGTAGTATAACTACTAACCACTACGAGTCTCACATCCAACTAGGTTGACGCTAATGATCTATGCTTGATAAGGCAGACGTTAACTGACTACTTAATACCTTCGTGCGCGACGTTTAGTTCGATAAATAGTTATTTCTTGCAATTCTAGAAGGGAAAGTTTTCTCGCTCAGACTTTACATAGCCTGCGGCAACGGATTGATTGCTGTCGTCAAATTAGCTAGAAATACCGAGATCATGGACCAACTACAGTCCTTTTTCATAAGCAGTCTGTCTTGGCTTGCTGCCTTCCAATCCGCGATGCCGGTCCAGCAACCTATGGCTCCGGTGTCTTCTTTATCAATTCCGGGCGTCATTCCGGGAGAGTCGAATTTAAAATTCTGTCCTGAATCCCGCAATACTGATCTATTCCAAATCGACCGAATTGAAGTTCATCCAACACCTCCGCTTGTGTAAGAACTGCATATTCCTTGAATCTGTCAGTCTGTGTCTCACCTTGGATCATGGACCCCTTTTTAGCGAAGAAGATCTCGACATCTATATTTATGGTAAGCATTGTATTGGTCTATCACACCCGGTCGACTAGTCATGCCAACTAAAATTTCTCCAGGATTCTTCCTTTCGGATATCTCAGACGACCCAGTCTGGAATTGGTATGCCCGAGAGAATTCGACTGATAATCCAGGAAGATCCGGTTCAACACCTTTCTGCGGTTCCATGGACACCATCGAACAGCCATATCCAGGCCGAGAAAAGGACTGCCCACCACTGAAAGGGTTTGCAATCATGAGTCTTCATGCATATGTGCCATGGTTTGTAGGCACAGTACGTTGAGATAACCATTCCGCCCCGTTCTCTTTCTCTGTTTTAGATGTGTACGAACTAAATCCATGGAATAGGGTAATTTTACTGTGAAATTTGATGCAAAAACGAAAGAGGGCGAGAGGATCTATTGTTTAGATGGGGAATTTGAGCTGAAATACCCAGAGGGTAAACACTAGAAGCTGATGCTGGGGATATTTTCAGCAGGTTTCATGAGGGAAACACAATTGCCAATAGCTCCAAACATGTAATAAGTTTCTGTAATTCTTTTCGTCTTTATCCTGCTCATTATTTCCAGTCAAGATCCTCATGTGAGATATTTCTCTTCCTAACAAGGTAGCATCTCTGCCAAGGTAGCAAGCATGTCAGAATCCAAAACGAGTCATAATAATCCTAGACGCTGCTTTGGAATCACATTTATCGAAAGATTAAAGAATATATTGCGCAATGGATCCTGTGTCTCCATCCCTCACAATCTAACCACTCATATATGACTTCTTTATCAAAAATATAAGCCTGAACAAGACTCCCGGGTCAAATATAACATGAACAGAATAGCATAGGTTACCGCAGTAGGCTACACAACACCCATGTGTGCTATTAGTGTAAGCTAGGTAAGATAAAAAGGTCTGGAACCATAGCCACAAAGGTAGACTATAACGGAAATGTATAATGTTCAGACTTTACTGACTCGGAGCAGTCGATTTCAACAGCGTTATAACCATGTTTCTCATTAAAATTGATATTAAAACGAGCTTAACTTGGTCAAATAGTGCAACTTCCCTAGTATTTCGGCTATAAAAGTAGGAACCGTGTGAAACAAGAGGTTCTCAGTGGCATAAAAATGTGAATATGGTAGCCAATTGCATTGACATATGTAAATAAATAGTCCACAGCTGAAATAAAACATCCATATGCAGTGTTAGTAACAATATCCGGAGCTACAGTACCAATATACGGCCTTTCAGCCCGGATTTAGGCCGCCAGTTGAAAGTGCTCGGAACAGCTAGAACAGTAACAGGGCTCAAAGAATGGATTTATGTTCTGAATCGAAGGCTCGCTAAAAGCCCAAAGTGATTCGGATTTGGTTCCTGTATAGGTCTAGAAGTAGTATCAACTAGATGAGAAACTGGAATTACGGGCCTATATTCAGGCTAACCAACAGCTGACAATATGAATTTCCTGCCGTATCTTCCGTCTCTATGGTAAGAGTCCCTATGTAAACATTGCTGGAGGCTTTGGGAGAGAGATTCAAGTATAAATAGTACACATTTGTCCTGCATTATCAAGTATTCAAGCAGCTTTCAAAATCAAACGAGACGAGCACTTTCAGTTCACAAACCATGTGGATATATTTCTTCATATTTCTTCCTGCCTTCCAAATTGTCTCGTCCCAGGATTTCGAGTGGACTGCATTGGGGGACTCGTATGCCTCCGGAGTAGGCGCAGGAAACTATATCAATGGAAGGCGATGTCTACGATATGACTCAGCCTATCCAGTCCTGTTGAACGGCGATGCGAGCTTGTCACCATTGAATCACGTCTTCAACAATGTCGTATGCTCGGGAGCATCTACCGAGGAAGTTGAAGCCTATCAGTTCTACGATGATGACAAAGGCGGGGAACCAAATTGGGAATACTGTAGGTACACGTCCCATGATATGGCTACTCTAGGAAAAAAAGCCTTCTCATGTATTCTGACATTACTGATCCCACGTCAGACCCTCGCCCGAAGTTTGGAAATCCACAGATGGCTACTTTGTCTGTTGGAGGTAATGACATTGATTTCAAAGGCATCCTCTTCAATTGTATTCTGGAGACAACAGAATTTGGAGGAACCCCTACAAAGTCATGCGACCAGCAGAGACAAGATACTCATGCTCTCCTTCAAAGCCCGGACCTGATCAATAAGATTGATCATCTTATTAAGAAGATTGTCGCTAAGGGTAGGTCCGGCACGATTGGTGATGACTTCAGATTGTACGTCACTGGCTTTCCAGAGTTTTTCAACGAGAATGATCCCGGATGTGATTCCGTCACATTCGCTAGAACTGCAAATCCAGTCCCAGACGGCAAAGATCACATTATGATGACCACAGAGCTTCGATCGGATTATAATTCAATGAGCGTTGCACTCAACTCTGCTATACAATACGCCGTGTACTTGAATGAAGATATGAATGTCAAATTCATCAACATCCAGCAGGCGGGGCTTCTGGATGGCCACCGTTTCTGCGAGCCCGGTATCACAGAGCCGGATCAACATAATGAGAATCTTTGGATCTTTCACTATCCCTACAAGGAGAAGGAGGATGACAACCCTCCCCCCGACCTACAACTCCTGATGAATGCAACAAATCAAGTAACTGCAGGACTGAGTACGTCAGACCTAGGGGCTAAATTTCCAAACATTTCTGTTTTTGAAGACGCTCTTTGGGCCGCTGTTGATGAAAGCCAAGTGGATGCACAAAGTACCGGGACTCCTGTCAGTGCAGATACTTGGAATGGTTGGAGAGACTTTGTTGGCCCACGTGCAAAGCTGTTTCATCCGCAGATCGTCTACCATTCGGCAATCAGGGAGTTGGTTCTCAACCAGTATCTGGAAGACATTCGCCCTGCCACTAAAGGCACGGGGCCTTGTGTACCTGTGGGGGATACCTTTAACCCTCAAATGTTGCGAATTTTGCCTCTTGGCGGCTCCATTACTTGGGGGCAACAGTCTCCTTCTGGTAATGGTTATAGAAAATTCCTTCGTGACGCACTCATCGCCAGTGAGTTCCACCTATTTTCAATTGCAAAAGCAACTATTCGTTTCTTGGAAACGCTTCCATTTTCATACTGATTTATTCATAGATGGAGCCAATGTAAACATGGTTGGTACCATACAACATGGCACCATGGGAGATAATGACAATGAGGGCTGGTAAGTCTGCCATTCCTGTAGCAATCGTTTATGAACGCCCTTCAACAGTTGAAAACGCATTCATGCATTGATCATGCGTGGTATAGAAATTATGCTCACCTCACGTTTTTCTATAGGCCAGGCTTCCGCGTTGACCAAATCAGCGATAGATCAAACAATGATCTTTCCATGCTTCCCAATCTTGTCCTCATTAATGCTGGCACGAACGATGTAGCGCAGGACTACAACCTCGATAGTATTGATCAGACTATGGAGGATCTCGTCAATAAGCTTCTAGACAATATACCGGGCACAGTGGTGATAGTTTCAACGCTGTTGGTCAATCGTAACGAGACCAAGCAAGCCCTTAACGCGCAAGTCAATCCCAAGTACGTCAATCTTGTGGAAAGTATGGCAGCTCAGGGTAAATTAGTTTACC
This sequence comes from Talaromyces liani, assembly GCA_022814505.1. NCBI lineage: Eukaryota > Fungi > Ascomycota > Eurotiomycetes > Eurotiales > Trichocomaceae > Talaromyces > Talaromyces liani. Next base: position 559,170 of record JAKLNL010000009.1, read on the forward strand.
TTGCCGATATGTCTAATATCACAACCGAGATGATCAACGCTCGCGACGGAACTCACCCAACGGACTGTAAGTTGACATCGATGCCACAAACAGAAAACATTGCCATTTCTTAGATTGTTAGCTAATGGATGATGGTAGATGGGTATGAAGTCATGGCTGGCATATGGTACAGAGCCATCCAAGAAGTTTACGCCAATTGCTGGTTGACTGCACCAGCAGCAGTATCGGGACTGAACGACTCTGATATCTCGAGTGTGGGCACAACATGCGAGACGAACGCAGGAAATTTTCCCGCTCCAGTGCAGATTCAAAAGGGATCGGGGGTCAATGATAGCAATTACCAGTACGTTACTAAGCATGTCGCTTCCCCTATATTACCCACAGATGTGATATCGAATGGAGGACAACACCTAACATCCTTGCAGTCATATAGGGCATCCCTACGGTCTTCTAGAAATACATCCGCTCAGAAACCAGGGGTTGAACTACGAAGTTGACTATGCTACATGGGCCGATATCAATGGTGATGGTAAGTATGAAAAAATCCTAAAGGTATCTAGGCAGACGATTGATTGAGATCTAAATAGGTATCGATGACTTCGTTTATATATTATCTCCAGGTTATTTTGGCGTAGCGCTCAATGACGGCACAGGCAACGGAGGCTTTTCGACATATAATGAGTCATTCGCCAATGTGGTAATGGATGATTGTGACCTGGAAGGTCTACAATTCGGTGATCTCAATGGAGACGGCCGTGCTGATGTCCTTTGTTTGGCCTCCGATGGAACATTTTCTGCATACCTAAACAGCGACTCCGGAGTTGACCCTCGATTTCCAACTTGGATTAGACTAGGCGTTATATTTTCTGGACAAGGCTACTCACGTGATATGGTCAGGTTAGCAGATATAGATGGCGATGGAAAAGTTGACTACTTAGGTCTTGATGCTGCCGGGAATGCTCATGGGTGGAGGAATGCTCACGCATGGAGGGATGTTGGAACCATTCAGGCCACACCGCCAACTTGGGTGGATATGGGAATTGTCAATAGCGGAGGTACCATGGGAGACGTAAATGGCATTCGTTTTGTAAGATTTTGGGAGAGATCTGGAGCAGAAGAACGTTTGCTAATCATCGCGGTGGCTACAGGTTGACATTAATGGAGATGGTTTTGCCCCCTCTACTATGCTACTTTATGTCATCAAACACTAACAGGTCACAGGGAGAGCTGATTGGCTTTGGGTCAATAACAGCGGTCAAATATATACGTCAATCAACCAGCGTGGATCTGATCTCAGTTACCATCCTGTCTGGCTACCTGCTCTACTCACGCATTACGGGACTGGACAAGGTGGACCAGAAGTGACAGACAGGTCCCAAGTAAAGCTGGGCAGAGTCACGAACAAAACTTTCACAGTAGACACAGACTTTCCTAAATACGATGCTCAAGGAGCAGATTACACAACAATATTCAGCCTCACAGGAGCCGTGAAAGGCCCTGGTGGCCCAACAGATTTTCCGGTGTGGCTACTGGGTAATTCTGGCTATGGCGGAGCCAGGACAAAAGGAGACGGGGTACAATACTGCGATATGCGAGGTTCAGGAACAGGTGAGTGGGCAGAACCGGCCATAATATCAATGAGCTTCAAGATAGCTAATTTATTCTAAAGATGATTATGTGTGGATTGGTAAAACCGGGAATTTGACCCTCCATGCAAACAATCATATGCTCCCAGCTTGGGGACAGTATGGGCATGTTTTGATTGGAACAGAATCCTTAATGTCTGGTCATGTTCGAAAGGACATTCATCTGGCCGATCGTGAGTTTTAATCTCGGTCTGGATTAAAAGAGATCCAATAGCTAAATAAACGCAGTTGATGGTGACGGAAAATGCGATTTTCTTCTTGTTGACAAGGAATCCAACTCGGTTCATATGCTACGAAATGACTACTCTCGAGAGACGGACACATTTTCTTTCACAGATATGGGAATAGTTTCTGGAGGTGTCAACTGTAAAGAGCATTATGGAACTGGGCTATTTGATTTATCCGTGCGATTTGCAGATATCGATGGTACGCGTCATTTGTTCCCACGCACCACTGAAAGGTTGATGTCAGGCTAATATCTGTGACAGGTGATGGCAAGGCCGACTTTCTATGCCTAGGGCAAGACGGGACGGTAAATGGCTGGCTAAATAAAGGACTTAACAACTTTCAATCCGCTGGGCTTATAAAGTCTAGTGAAGGAAAAGAGCGTGCAAACCTTCGCTTCGCGGACATTAACGGAGATGTAAGCACCCTCCCTAAAGAACGTTATGAACTTACTGATAGCCCTCGTCAAGGGACGCGCGGATCTCCTTGCGCTAGACCCAGTCTCTGGAGCTGCAGATGCGTGGACGAACGGAGGATCGGGTGGCAGTTTTGGTGAGGCATTCAGTTGGTCGAGCCAGGGTACCGTATTCCCTGGAGGATACATGAGAGGGGAATGTGTCCATTTTGCAAAGTGAGTTGGGAGCATTCAGATAGACACTTTTGAGACTCTCTGGTTACTAACTTTGTTCAGTATCAATGGGTATGGCCGTGCTGATTATGTCTATGTCGAGCCCAACCTTGCCAGTGGAGATGTTATTTACAACGTGTGTGCATGAGACGAGGCCGCTGAAGACGGCATTAGCCTATATTAAGGACAGGCCGAATGGTTTTATATAGTACTCGGTCACTTCATGTTATCCATCTTCATTCAGACTACCTAGGTCATTTGTATCTATGCGCTTCTTGTTTTGGTCTCAGTGTACGAAGATGTTTCTGAAGTGTAATACGCATACGCTACGTGGTTAGCTGCCACAACCTTGGAAGTTAGGCTTAATATATGTACTTTTGGGCGGTTCTTCTGAAGCAGTAGGGGTGGGCTCTATATGTAATGTGAGATTACATCAATTGGTATATGTACATGTAATATACTTTCTCCATGTCCTGGCCTCCGCTAACACTCAGTACGTGTTTCATAGATCTTTTCTGGCTGCTTGTTTAATCTTTCACCGACTGCCAGGTAAGTCTGAGTTAATTCACTGCTTAGGTGCTACTGAATCTAGATCTTAAGGTAGATGAACTTCTGCTAATGTACCAATACTAATATACCGACTTTCCTTCTGGGTACTTCATCTCAAATTCTCCGTCTAGGCAGTAAGTTCTCTCTTCGTCCTTTGTTTTTGCGTCAAATTTCACAGTAAAGTTCCCCTATTCCATAAACATCACTTTTGATCAATATACACGGAGTAAAGACGGCAAACATACCTCACCTACAAACCAGGGTATATGATAAATGGAGACTGATTAACGCAAACCCTTTCTCAGGTGGACATTCTTTCTCTCGATTTACATCTGGCTGCTCGATGTTTTCCATGATTCCACAAAACGGAGCTGTACCACTCCGCCCTTGGTTGTCGGTTGAGTTCTCGCGCGCATACCAATTCCAGACGGGATGATCTGAGATATCTGAAAGAAAGGTGCCTAGACAAGTCAGAAAGTTTGACTAGTACTCTTTCCATTGGACATATCATAAATGTAGATGTCAAGGTTTTCCTCGCTAAAATGGCCGTGTTAGGTGTATCTGTGATTGATAGAAAGATACTCCAATGTCTTACACGAGTGGGGGTGTTGGAGTGATTATGAGTTGTTCAATCTGAAATAAATCTGTATTGCGAGATTCAGGGCAGAACTTTTAGACTCGATCCCCCCGGGATTACTCCTGGGATTGACAATGAAGTAGATGTGTTGATAGAGCGATAAGACAAGGGCAGAAGCCAGGCAGGCCAAGCAGGCCAAGCAAGAGCGTTCATAATCAAGAAGCGTATCTGCTCCATTGTCTAGTTGGGTAGGAATTGTTTATTTGATTAAAACAAATTTCTAGAGCGAAATGTGGGTTCAGTCGAGAAATATTGAGAAGAAAAGTCTGTTTTATCTAAGAGTTGGATATTATGAAATAGGTAGGCTCCAGCTTTGATTGCCAAGTGATTAGTATTTTAGTTAACATAACTAACTATGTAGTTAAGTTAATGTTAGCTTATGCGTTGTTATCACATCAGTTGCAGGACCTAGTGCGGCTGGCTCCGTATGTAATGCTACGTTACGTATGCGTAATACTTTCAAGGTGTTCATACGTACGTAGAATTACCGCTATACCCAATCTGGACGCAATGTGTCTCTTATCGGCGACTGATAGGACTCGTCTCAGAAACTTCTCATCATCAACATCGATCAGATAGATCATCACAAACTCAATATGACAAGCGACGACCAGTTCTTCTTCGACTTTGTAAGTTCCTCTTACTTATATTTAACACCCCGCGATACCGACACTCCTAACCACCGATTCATAGCTTTCCTTCGTCCCGCATGACGTAAAACGATACTCGGCAGAGGTCGCCGACACAATCGATCGCCATGTCGACCACGCAGCGAGCGTCATCAAAGAAACCCTGACCGTCTACTTCCCGAATATACTACCAGCCGGATCGCGCAATGTGCCTGCTTTACGGCAGCCGCCACCGAAGTCCGTCACAGATCGGGTTTGCGACTGGGTGATGCGGAATAGAGCGTGGACAGCTGCCTTTGTTGCTTTCTTCGGGACGGGTGCGGTTTTATATTTGGGTAGCCGGACGTTTGATAATAAGAAAAGAAGAGCGCGACGGGCGGGGAATGGTGCGAGGAAGGAGATAGTTGGTATGTTTGCGACGACAGGAGACGGCATTTACGAGACTCTAACTGTATATCAGTCATCGCCGGATCTCCGCATGAGCCTATGACGCGCGCGATAGCAGAGGATCTCGAACGTCGCGGATTTATAGTATATGTCGTCGTACAGTCGGCAGAGGAAGAGCACACTATTCAGATGCAGAACCGATCCGACATTCGGGCATTGCATTTGGATCTGACGATAGTAAGTGGACCTTCATCTTCCACCCCAGACTCACTTTCTCACATTCACAGACACCTTCGACACCGTCCGAGATCCATCCCGCTCTACACGGCATATATTCTCTCATATCGCAACCACAATCACCAGCACCCGGTATCCAACCTCATACGTGCCAATTAAGCGGTCTGATTATACTACCTTCATTAAACTACCCTACCGGCCCTATACCAACAATCACAGCATCCAGCTGGGCCGATACAATCAACACACGCCTTTTGTCACCTATATTAATAACGCAATTATTCATCCCTCTCCTCACACACCGAAATCACAGCAGCTCCATCGTTTTCCTCTACCCATCCATTTCATCATCACTATCAGCACCCTACGCCGGTCCCGAAGTCGCCGTAACCAGAGCTCTATCCGGGTTCGCAACTTCCCTCCGACAGGAACTCCGCCTATTACAATTCGGCAACGGCTCGCCATGTAATGTGGATGTTGTTGAGATGAAACTAGGCAATATCGACCTAGGACCTCACTACCGCATGCCCCAAGTCGCCGGCACAGAGATCCTGGCCTGGAGCCAACATCACCGCTCTCTATATGGACCATCTTATCTAGCAAGTGTCGAGCAGCGACCAGCTGCATCCGCCGGACCGAATGCTATCCGCGGATCACCTGCTAGAGCCCTACACAACGCTATATTTGATAGTATAGCGCCACCCCGTAAATCCGCTCTCGGAAGGAAGAAGAGAAGAAAGGCTGTCGTTTATGTTGGCCGTGGATCTCGCTCGTATGGAATTATAGGTGCTTGGATTCCGACCAGTCTTGTTGGATGGATGCTGGGCCAGGGTAACCTGCCGCATTCTGCTTCGGATAGTGGAAATAGCAGTGAGACGGGGTGCGAGAGAGTATAATCTATATTCGCTGATTGCTAGCATCATGGTTAATAAATATTCCACTCTACTACACATATTGTTCATGCAACACGTATAAGCATTTGTCTAAAGCCAGGGTAGGTCTAGATGACTGGTAAGTTCCTTTTTAATGACATTCTTTCCCTCTTTGGTAAATGAAATGGAATGAAATGGAATGAAGCGTTTGCCAAAAGAAACTCTAGCGAAAAGTAGATATAGCACACATTCCCCTTGTCATACCATACATCGAATCACAACCTCTATTAAACATTAGAAATACAAACTCAAGCCACCAGCAACGCTCAGTGAGGAGCAACAAACTGCAGGAAATCCAACGTCAAATCACTGAAAAAGCTTGCACCGCCCACAATCGCCGGATGCCCAGCCTTAGTAACATTACAATAATCATTAAAGTTACCAGCAGCAGCATTCCGCTTGCTAATAAACGACGCATACTCCGAGAGCAAACAACTTCCACCGGGGCCATCCTTGCATTGAGGCAGAGTGTAGACTGCATCATTGAGCAAGATGCGGATATAATCAGCGTAGGAAGTGGTTTTCTTGCCGTGCGAGGAAGTTGTAGAGGTACAGTTTAACACCTCAAAGGCGACCGTTCCACGCATGGTGATGAAGTTAGCGACATTATAGATTCTGTCCTTGGCAATCTTGTCAATGGGTAATTTGTCCTGAGCACCAGAATCAAAAATGCCCATTCCAGCTGTCAATTCAGCGATTTGGTTATCGTTCAAGAACGCCATGATGAGTTTCGGGATATCGAAGGTCGAGCCATTCACGCCTTTACCTTGTTGATCGGGGCCGGCTTGGAGGAGTTGCATGAGACTGTTCAAGAAGGGGAGAAACAGCAAGTTCGTGGGTGTTGTGGAGCCAGGTCCGATGCCGTAGTAGTAGTGCAAGTCCTGGGAGTATTCGTAGTACTCGAGTTCTTCATCTGTGAAGACGTCACACCAGGGGCTGAGGCGGCCGGTTATTTGGCTCTCGAAGCCGCAGAGATAGGGCATTTGGAGGATGTCGGCTTCGGTGAATTCGATGCCGTCAACGAGGGCGTTGATGCGCTTCAAGACTTTTGGTGTCCAGATTGCCTCAACTACCAGCTCGTCAGTATTATGTCAACGTAAGGGCCATGCAAGAGAACATACAGTTAGTATCGTTGCTGAAACTCGATCCATCAGGGCCAGAAGCAAAAGCAGGACAAGCATCTGAAGGTCCCAGCGAGTTGCCAATGGCGTTAACAGATCCAGTAGAGTTGACGCTGACAATGGTGCCATAAGCATCGGCGAACTCGCCCAGGTAGCCTTGCATGAATGCTTTAGCGGTTTGGACAACGCGTGATTTGTTGATGGGGCTGGCGTATTGGTTTGCCCAGACGTAGAATTGGTTGCCGTCTTCGTAGAAGTCGGGGTCTATAGATGTCAGCTAATCCTTCAGTATGATGGCGGTCGGTTCGTTTAGCTTACAGCGAGCTCTTAGTTGGTAGCCCAAGTCATGACCCTCCTTGTAACCAGTCATCGATTCCTGCGCGATCTGAAGAGTAGGATTGGTGAGAACAGGCTTCCAGTCTCCAATGAACGAAAGAGAGTCTTTGGCAGTGAGGTTTCCGGCTGTCTTTGCAGTTTGGATTCGTTCCTGGATAGCGACCCATCCGTTATAAGCGCCAGAGTCTGGGAATCTATTCCTCATGTCAGTCAATAATTTCGGCAAGTTTACAACGCCTCTATATTGTTGTGGAACTCACCTGCTTCCATGTCTGACGATGTATGCGGCGTGTTTCACAGAACAACCGTCCGGAACGTCATTGGAGATGCCGTACACATCGGGTCCTAATTCCAAAGGAACACTATGTGAGTTACCTGGGTACTCCCTTCCACTAAACATTCCCCTCAGATTTTCAACGGTACGTACCCGCACGGTAAGGAGAGTTAGCACCAGCCCATGCCAGAGGATCCTTTGCAGATGAAGACGAGGCAAAGACGATGTCATCAGCAGGTGCAAGAACCGAGTCGACGCAGGCAGTTGACAAAGCTGCGAACAGCAGGGACGAAGCCGCGATTGATTTAATTGAAGCCATTGTGCCGAATTCTGACCAGAAGACGCGCTTCCCTGAGTTAGAATATCAATTCACAGGTCAATACAATTACAGATCCATGGCCCGATGGATAGAGCTGTTTATGTAGTGTCCATCAATTCGGCATGACATTTGCAGTGATTGAAACCATTTTCAGGTAAATATCCGCAATCCATGGCATCGTACTAAAACCTCACCTTATATGGGGCCCCTTTCCCACGTGCTTGCAACGCCGAACGGTGATTTGTACTAAGTTTTAATATCAATCTAAACCATGAATTAATCTCCACTGTTCATTCTTAACAAGAATATGTATTACTGTAATTGTTATGCTTGGCCCACGTCGGCTGTCCAACAGCCAACCGTTATCTGATTAAATTCATTTCCTGTGGCTGTCTTAACTGGCTGGTACCTGAATTAGCCTAAAGGATCGTTAAGCGCAAAGCCTAACAGACTGTTAACATAATGCAAATAAACTAAGGATTGCATGAGTTCGTGGGATTCGTGGAGAAAATACTCACGGAGATTACTCCGAATTGGGATGTGCCCTAATGGATTAGGGGTTAGAACGTTGGAAGCAATTAAAGGTGACCATACGTATATACATCATGTGTAATTTGATTGCTATGTAGAGCAATATTAATTGGGGCAAATTAGATGGGTCCATATAGAACATGCGCATGGCTCACTATTCAAAAGATAGTCAAATGTTAAGAGCCTCGTTGAGTGGATTCGAAAAGTTGGTCAACCCTAGGGTTATGGATTTTAGAGGTAGGTGTGGGAAGCTTTCTGGTGAACAAACCATCTCTCCCATTATGACAATATCTTCACTCAAGAGGTTATTCCGTCATGGACAAGCCTGGTTTGGAACACAAGTGATGTCTAGCCCTAGCCCTAGCCCTAGCCCTAATCACGGTATAATTGGTATGAAGGAGTAGTATCTCACTTGATCAACCGTCCGAAATCTCCACGCCAAGTTTAGCATAACATCATAGCCATGAGTATCGATTTACGTAATGAATACGAAATAAAAATATCAAGTCAATTTGTGCCTGTATAGTGGTGTTCAAAGCCCGATTGACTGCGCATGCGGCCGATATGTCCACGGGTGCCCTACGAATAGTAGGTGCATAGCCACCAAAAGATATGATTATCACGCCAGTTTATTGGGAGATTCGGATAAAATAGACTTCATTTGATCTTCTCTTATATGTATGAAATAGTTTCAGGTACATTGCTTCATGCAGCTGATTAGGGCTAATGACACCCTAGAATCAATATTGCCTAATTAGGCAGGAAAAAGCCCTCAAATCCTCATTGAGTGGACTCCAAGTGGAGAGTGGTAGTTATGGGGTGTTAAATGGAATTTGTATAAGCATCATTTACTATCTTATGGACGGCATTTATTAGAAAGTTACATTCTCAATTTACGCCCAAGCCTCATTATAAAGACCGTCCCTTAATGCATTGAAACCAACTCGAGACATCCATGAATCTAGCCGCTTCGCCTTTTTCCCTTTCTCATTCTCAAGTTGCAGCCGCTTCCGGATCATCGAGTAGTGGCTTTTCATTTGATTCCCTCGCCGTCTTCTCTAGGGTTCCTTTTCCCTGGAGAATGATTTCTGGTTTCCCGGCTCTTACCATGGCACAAATTGCGCCGGCGGTGCGATCAGCCGCCGCTCCATCCCATTCATTTCCGGATCCTGGCAGTTTATTACTTCCTCTTGCTGTAGCCAAGATGGAAGATTTCAAGTCCATCGCATTGAGTGATGTTAACGACCCACAGAGCCTGGTCCTCAAAGCCTCAATGGTTATTAGTACAGTCATTATTGTGCTGATAGCCTACCGTCTGCAGCTGGTCTGTATTCCTGTCCCCGCAGTCCCACGGTTGACTGACTATAATTCGGGATGACTACATCCGCAGTGAAATTCACGATGGTGATGGTTGGAGTGATTGCTCCAGCCCCCAGTGCCGACGGAAGTTGAATCGCCACCACATACAAAGCCAGGACAGTCATGGGTTTAAGTGGGAGATCGAAGTCGAATTTCGCAAGATGTAGCGCATTCCAGAACTTTAGATTATCCAAAGAGATAGGTCGTGACTGCATCTGGATATTCTTCGACATCACGATTGCACTACCGATCGCTTTGATTTGACACGCGCCGAGTATCATGGATAAAATTTGAACAATGATCCGGACTGCCGCACGATTATCCTCAATCCATCTCGTGGAATTGCTGTTAAAGTATAGACTAGATGCTTTTCGGGCCACCAAGACAGTGCTGACTATCATTGGAGCCGCCAGTGTCAGGAGGATGAGCGCTTTCTCGCGCCCGTGCCTTCGATTAGTCTGGGATTTCGCCGTTATCGCCTGCTGTTCACATGTGTGTCTAGATCTAATAGTGCCAACATCCAGATTGTGGTTGTATGATCCGTAGGCGTGTACTCCTAATCTTCAGAGTCACGTTCAGTAAACTGCCTGGTACTCATTGACATTCAGGAGGGAGACAAGCATGGCACAGGGCCCTAGCTTTAAAACCTTTCAAATCTGTCTTTTCGCGAGTATGCAGCACTGTCTGAAGCCAAGTTTAGTTCTTATTGGTTGTCGGGCGACGTGGCTAGCTTAGGGGCGTTCACAAAGTAGCATTCTCTGTGAGTCTTTGAGTCTCCAGTGACAGATTCTATATTTTACTTTTGGATCCGAGTCTTGGTATACGTCCACACGTTCTCGGATATTATCGTTGTTCCGTACAACCCATTCGTCTATCCTTGTAAAGTACCTACCTCGTGAACTAGTTTGCATAACAAGATCGTTTTCTCCGAATGATAACGCTTTACAGTATACGTAGCTGCTGGTGTGTCTTGGCACCAATAGGATATCACCTTATAATAGCCACTGTAGATGAAGACAAGAAATAAAACTAATAGAAGACATAAAATCATTTCTTGAGCGCCAGTAGTATGGCTTCTTGCTCACTTTGGGACCTTTTCTATAATAGAGCGATATAGAGAGTCCGAGTTATCAATTACATACATGTCATTACAGTACCACGGCCAGGACTGACCCAGCTGATTGGTTACGTAGGCCTAACGCTAGCTATCCAAGCCTCATTAAGGATGTAAAGACCAAGTGGCTGAGAAAAGTTGTGTGGCCCAGCCTTACTGAAGGGGACCGAGTAGAACAGAATAGCATCACTTCAAGGGACTGGGCCAGAATGTTCCAAATCAATTTTGCGGTAGCATAATAGCTGTGAGTATTGTTTGGAGTATTTGTTATGCAACGAGAATAGCAAGCTGGTTTGTCCGCCCACGGTGTCAAGATTTCGTAGTGACGCTGAGAATGGTAGTCAGGGCTACGCGGTTTAGGGCTGCGTTGTGCAGGTGATCTTAACGGAGTTATTAGGGTTAAGCGCATATTGATGGGCGGTTGTCATGCTTTTCACACATTCTGATCGGTCGCAGTCGGCATTAACACCACGGAATAGTTGTATAGTTGTGTAATAAGCCCAAAGAGAGTGAAGAACGGGGTCAGGTAGCAACGTATCTAACTCGTATCCCTGTAGATTCTATTTCGGCCTACTCCTCAGCCCGTGTACACCTGACAGAAACCGTCAGTCTCTTCAACTTTTCTTAGATATCCATCAAGATACCTACTTCATGTCAATATAAATTCAGTATCATGGAGAATACAGATCAACTAACGTCTCCGAAGATACTCGAGGTGCTGTGCCAGATCAGCACTCAACTTGAGGGTATAGATTGCAGGCTCCAAGTCAGTAGCCCAGCCCTTCCAGCTGAACATCGCAAATCTTGGCCGGTGCTCGTAAGTAGAGTTCTGAATCTAGATTACAATTTATTCCGGATAAGGACATGCCTAGATGGTGTGAGAAGAGCGCATATCGAGGAGATCGTGTTCCCGCCAGGTCGTCTCTTGCATCTGATCCAGACTTTATCAAGCGTTTGCCTCCCCCCACCCAAGTGCGGAGAATGAGGTCACTTATATATTTCCTTTTGCCGAAGTAATGGGTCAATGGGTGCTTTTACGTATTATTAGAGGGCACCTTCTGCACGGGGGTTCCTGAGGACAGTATGTCCTAAAGGTGAAGATGAAGGGCTAGAAATGGACGTGGGTGAACTGCTGGACTGTATTGAAGGGGTCGGCCAACTGTGGACCCTCTATCAAGGATAGATGCGCACAGTTAGATAAGGGACGAGTATCCTTCATGCATCTCCCAGATATTTTCGCTCGAGGTGCCTTGATTTCTCGCAATTCAAACGAGAATGGGTATAACGGACGATTTGAAAAAAGTACAGCAATATACCGGGACGAGACAGTTGAAAGATCTACCATTCAGCCCCATAGCCACTTACTCAACCCCAGGCGAGACTATTGAGGGCTATCATACCAGTCTTGGATCTAGCGGCAATGCTCGTTCATATCTCAAGAGCCTCACGTCGCATGAGACAGAGCCTTATCCTCAATTTCTTTATTCGCAGAACATACTTGGCCATTCAGGGCGTTAATTTTTTCTTCCTCTTTTTTCCTAATTTTACCTTAACATTTGATCTACGCAATACTAAAGAATTGCCAATTCTAGAAAAAAAAAGTCCAGTGTTGTCATTGTTGATGATCCGGAACTTATACATTATCCCAGCAATATGGTCCGCATTAATATGAGCCCGGAAATGCGATGTACTTGTGATGCGGAAATCAAGCCATCTGAGATAGAACATGCCGGTTTTACCTTTGGTTTACGGAGACTACTGCACTCGCACTCCACAGACACCTATCTAGGCACTGGCAGGCCATGGAGAAGATTTATGTAGGTTCTTGACTTACTGATTGAGGTGAGCAGAGTCTTAAGCTTAATACCCCCGACAGAATTTTTGAAGGCCTTGCACCTATCATTCTAATATCACTGTTTCTCAGAAAGGGAAAGATACCTCCTGAGTACAATATATTACTAAAACTTTCCATGGTTTTCCTTGGAAGATAAGAATGATATGACGACTCTCCTTGAGCAAATCCTCTTTGTTCATGCAAAAGCAGAACCAATGCAACTCCAAGGTCTTTCCACTTCCGAGAAATTGATGAGACAGGAACCTAGCTTTCACGTCTTCTGGTAGGTGACCAGTATACCTCAAATGAGATGGTGCCGTTTTAAAGGGAGAAGAACTGCTATCTGCGGGAAAGCGCTTTCACAGTACGTGCTTCTATCTTTCAATATTAAACATCCTTAGTGCGTTCAGGCATTTACTCACTTCAATAAAAGCTGTTGCACATACCTCTAGCAGATCCGGCTCCTTGTGATGACCCCATTCACTGGACCATGCTCTGTCTTGTATCTACGGACTTCGGGCTGACCGAGCAATGCTGTCGAATGAGCGAGTCTCCTTCTCCGAGGGCCCAATCGCTGCATGATGCAGCTAATGCGCTCTGCCTTGTATTTATTCTGCATAACTATATACGCCGAGGCGTCTTGCGCTAGTTGAGGAGATGGAAAAGGACCCCAACTGGAATACCATGGGAAATAGATTCAAAGCATATCAGCGGCCCCAACCAGGCGAGCATGAACCATCGGAATGGATGGTCATGGTATTCTCTTTGCGTGAATTGATACGGCCGGTTGTTGACTTTGTTGTTCAATTGTTTCGCTCTTCTGACCCAGCGCCAAAGGGGCCTGATGGGGTATAACAGTTTCAATTCTGAGGAACGTGAAGATATTGATGACTCCATTCCTTCCACGGAATTTGAGGGTTACGTGTATGTCTATTTCCTAAGGTTGGCATCCCAGGGCTGATTTCCTTGATAAGACTTATTGCCAAACTTGGGCGGTATACAAGAGCGAGCGAAAGCTTTGTTTCTATCTCTCTATTGAGCTATATACAGTGGTATGTACAGAAACATTGAGGGTACGACCCCTGAGATTATCTATTACGAAATGAAACTATGAAATAACTGATTAGCTTGATGGAAGTAAGGAGAGTGAAACTATGGCGAGTGAGCAGCCTCCTGAACGATAGTGACCTCTTTCGTAATCCCAATGCCACCTTTGGGCTTATCATGATCATCGCTCTTCCTGTTCTCAAGCGTGTTGCTGCTGACGTGGACCTGGTTATTGTTAAGTATATGCTCATCACTGTCCCAAGCTGTACCACCGGGCATTGAAAGCGGATGATGATGTTTGGTGCTTCGACTTCGCAATTCATGGAGCCCCGTCCCTCGTTTACTTGACAGTGGGTGGCTATTGGAGGGACGACCGGAAGAGCTGAAAAGAGCGCTGAGACCGATTTTGTTGGCGCAGGTTCGGATTAGAGGGAATATGATCGGTAGGTTGGCGACGGCGATTGAGACGAAGGTTTCGCGACACGCCCATTTGCTTCCTACAACGGCACCATCGGGACCAGACTGTTCTCGAGATTTGCATTAGTCCATACCAATCATTAAGCAGGCCTGGGAATTTAGGAGGATGTGGATAACGAACCGATAGGACGACCGCCGCGCGGATGATTGATGCCGCAATAATAAATATTCCTCCGCTGAACAGGACCATGAGACTGACTTTTCTCTTGAGACCGATTTCGACTTTCCATAGAAGCTACATCATTGGGTTATTACTTAGAAAAGGTCAGGAGCAGTAGAAGTGAATATTGAACTCACTGGTAAAGGAATGAACAACAAAAAGATGTCCGTCAACACATTAAGAACCATGACAACGAGAATGTAGACTTTCGAAATTGCAGGTTGGCAGAAATCTATTGAAGAAAGAGTTAGCTCTTGTCTCCCTGCAACGTTAGAATACGAATACTAACTGCCAGGGTCAGGGTTGATTTGCCAAAACCTGTTCATAGGGTGGCAAGAAAGAAGAATCGTAAGTGCGGTTGCAAGATAAGTGACACCAAGCAGCACATAAGCGATACGAACACGGGTCTCGAATTCCATCAGCCCGGTGCTATCAGATTCATTAGATCTCAGCATGAAAGTATATGGAGTCAAAACTCACGTTAAGCGAGAATAGAATATAGCCAAACAGAACTTGCCCATCCACAAGGTCATAACATATAGTGACCATCCCAGTACTTGAATCTTTGAACCCGCTATACGGTTGCGATATTCGATCGAGCTTGGGTCCAGGGCAGCACGCTCCTCGTCAGTCATGTAACTGTTGGTCAGACCGTCGTATTTGGCGACGACCAAGTATGCAAGTGTCGTTTCTGATATGAACAGTGCCTATGAGCGTTGATAAATTGTCAGTATCTGGTTAGGTATAAAGACAAAATTTTTTATAAACGTACCCCGGTCAATACCATCAAATAATCATCAAGCATCAATTTTTTCAGGCCTACCAGGTCCAGACGAACATAACTCCGGAGTAGAATCAAAAACACTGCGCATGCTAGCAGCACAAAGGCCTCGATATCTCCAGATGCGGCCGACATCTTTGCGCTTAACGAGTGAAGGCTTTGTTACGTTGACGCAAATATCAAGGAATGACTGTCAACAAGGTGTGGAACCGAGTATAGAATGCATCAGGCATGAATATTTCTGGTGTAATGCCTGGCAGCGTATCTATCAATCATGACTTTAGTCTTCAAAGAGAATGTAAATAGAATAGAATTGATCTACTATTGGGTTTAATGCTCTATTAGTACCTCCAATGCTCGAACGGATCCATTGATAGGGGGCCGGGGCACTGGAAAAAATCAAAGATTCACTAACTTAGCTTTAGGCAGGAAAGTCTACCGGACAGTCTTGACAACGTTCTTCAACTCTATGTTGTGGAGATGCCCAAACCTTCGCTTACACAAGGAGTATGAGAATTAGTACACTACTACACCGTAGCTTGCACAGAGCCCAGGGTGCTACGATCATTGATCAACGCAATTTACTTAAAGTTACAAGCGGTAGTAGCGCATGTCTAGAGCCCACTCATGCGTGATCATCCGAACAAGCGAGGTGAAAAAGGTTTATATAAAGTAAAATATTGAAATTCATCCCGTAAGGAAGGCACTTATTCCAGAGTATGGACTTGTATATACTACGTACGACCTCGGTCATCCGGCTTGTCACCCGTTGACCTGGTAGACGGGCAACTAGGGCAAAACGCCAAAACCAGCAGTGGCTCCTGATCAGTGCGCTTTACCACATTTTGGCCTTTGCACAGACAACTCGAGACTTCAGCCTCGAGCCTATTGGATTTGGTTAGTTCTTCGAGATGGGTATGGGACAACTCTAATTCACCAGTCGACTTGAACTGGACAATATACTGTCTAAGTCTAGCTGCCATCGTGATCATTGATTAAATATTGCTTCATCCTGCTCCATCAAGTTGACTATGTCTTTTTTCTTGACTTTCGAACCTCGGTCAATCCATCTGGTTTTCTTCTCTTTACGTGTTGAAGAGCAGCGCTGGGTATTCGTACTGAAAAGAGTGAGTGATTGTTGTGCCCGAAAGAATTCTTTACTAGGAGCAAGACAGTCAGCCAATTTCGGTAAGCATTTCCAAATTTCTACTTTTGTTCCGTTGCTACTTTAGATTTCGAAAATCCAGTACGTATATAGGAACTTTCTAGTCAGATTAAGCATCGGCTATTCTGTCTTGCGCGTGCTTTCGCCGATCTTTGCAAGATACAGAAAACCTGCATACGTAGTACATAGAAGCCAACTTCCAACCCCACAGGGCCACAGAGCCTGCGGAAATAATGTTCTCGGCGCTCGTATTGGCCATGGTCGAGACCTAGAAGGGCAGAAGCTCAGGCCTTACCCAAGTAGCTAGCCCTCGCTAAGAAAGTTGAGCCAATGGACGATCCGCCCAGAACCTGGGAATTACCTGGAATGGGCAATAATTACTTGTACCTTTAACCACAAAAACCAACGTTTTAGCCTCGTTTAAGTGGCTATTCGCTGCCAAGAGCTGAAGCTAGAAGCCTGTTAGAAGACAAAAAAGGAAATTTGTATTCGAATGATCTTCTTTACGAGACTAGAAAAAGTTGCAATACGGCGTTTATCAACGTCGGAATCGGCGCACGAGACAGGGATACCATCTGAATTTCCACGTTCTCGCTATATTCGGCATGTCCATCCATAGTATTGCCCGATACGGGGTAGACTTCTGAATATTTACGTGCTCCTATCTTGATTCAGGAAAAAAAACTTTGTAATTCTTCAAGTGGAGCAAACTTTACAGCAGCAACCCTCGAATTTCCAATGCCCCAGCACGCTCGGAATCAATTCCGAATGTGCCTCTTTCAGGCATTGCTAAAAAAAAAAGAGAACCCATTCCTTCAATTGTCAATCTTCCTCTTACTGTCTCTTCGTATAACAGTCTTTCTTGGTAGCATCGTCCAGAATAAAGTGTTTGGTTGGTTTACCGCTCGGGCCCAAATTCTACATTTTGCGACAAACATCGGATTATCTTTCTTAATCTTCTAATCTCATCAGCCTGGCCTTATACGGTATATCCTAAGTATGAACATGTTGGGTATAAACGGAGTGATAGTTTATCAGTTTGTCAGCCTGGTTGCCACAAGGACCGAGGCTGTAACTGCCCGCGATGTTAAAGCAAGAGGACTCTCCTAGTATGGAAATAGGCTAACTTTCAGAACATTTGATACCTGATAGCTAATGTTGGGATGGGTAGATTATTGCACATTTATGTGGCTGCCTAGATTTTATACATCAAACAATTGGTATCAAAAGGTTACATGCACGGGTTAGGTACATCAACAACTGTAAAGAATTGTTTGTATTGTCGTGATTTCCACATTGGATACCTCGGGACTCTCTAACAAAAAGTCAATAGTATACCCATGTACATTACTTATACATTCCAGTTTTTAAGCCTCGTAGTGATGCGTACAGAGAGGCCCTTGTTGGCGATGGGATCGCAGCTGCCATGACTTCTGGTGATTTTACAGATGAATATCTATATGTAGATTATTCTCTCTAAGAGAGAAGTTCTCATATCGAGCAGGCGAACAAAAATCGGAGTGATTGACGAATGGAATAGATCCAGACCGAGTTTTCGCCTTTCAAAGAAGGCAAGAATCCTTTAAATCATCCGGGGGACACCACGGCAAGCATACTGGACCTAATAGAGTCGATTGCAGCATCGCTGTGCAATCTGAGGACGGACTACATTGACTGTCTGATCGTGCATTCACTGTATCCAAGAAGATACCATTCAGGCATGGCATGTGCCATCGCGGGTTCACACTCTGGGGCTTTCAAATGTCGACCTTGGTTCACTCCAAAAAGTATATAACTCGGCCACAATCAAACCCCGAGTTGTGCATCACGGAAGATACCGCCGACAATCCAACCCAACTTTCCGCTCGTTCCATTCGACCGGGATGTTCGCGATTACTGCCGCACGCACGATATCGTTTATACCCCATGGGGCTTGCTAAGGGGAAATCCTAGCCCCCTTAATAACCCGGATTTGTTTATGACCATGGGGCAGGTGCTTGGGGTTTCGAAGCAAGTGGCGTGCTATGCCTGTATGCTGCACTCGAACTCGTGCAATATGAAGGTTTGTGTGGGATAACTAAAGGATAGAGGATACGAGACGTTGGATGGATTGAGGAAGATAGACGCATTTCTAGCTCAGAATGAAGGAAATGTAACTATATTCCAAGCATGGGTAGAACAAGTCGATAAAATAATCGGCTATGAAGATTTCGTCAAATCTGAAGGGCCTCAGTAGCCATAGTCTTCTTATATGGCATCACTCGTTATGTGTAAATTCAATAGCATTCAAGGTATCGCAATAGGTATAAGGTCAAATATAGAAGTACGCATCTTAAATCCGATAGATCACATCTTCCAGATACCCCTAGGGACCGGACGTCCTCAGTTCTCAAATCATTGAATCACGTAGTTTAATCCGCCCGTTTCGATACAATACAAGGCCAGTCATAAGGCACAGCCGTGAAGTGCGACTCATACTTCCAACTCTTTTCCGGGTCAACCTGTCTAATCTCAAAGTCCCTCAATACTGTGGCGGATATCTTATGAAGTTCGATCATGGCGAGGTTACGTCCAACGCATGAATTATACCCGGCTCCAAACTACAATCAGTCAGTGAGTATTTGTCAAAGAGTATGGCAAATGTTGAAGAAAACAAACCGGAATGTAGTATTTCTCTAACTCCTTGCTACTAGGTTGAAGCCAGCGTTCGGGGTTGAATTCATCGGCGTCTTCGCCAAAGTAATCTTTACTACGGTGGTAGACCCATGAATTTACGCTTAGAATTGTCTAAACATCTTCATATTAGCCACACAATCAGAAGTTTTAGAGGTGATATACGTACGCCTGCTGGGAAGAAATTATCTCCAATCTTTAAACCACCTTCTGGTACGACACGAGGTAATCCCCATGCGACGGCTGGATGCATTCTTTGCGCTTCTTTGATCTGCACCACATTCATTAGTGAATGGAACTTCATGGAGGGACAAGAAACTGACACAAGCCTGCAAAAATGGCAGATTCTGCGTCTCCGAAAACGCAATCACTTTCGAAGTATTTGCCATCCTCACCTCAGTCTTCACTTTCGCATAATGCTGTGGGTATCGAATCAAATAATAGAATAACGCCTGCAGTGAAGCACTGATCGTATCCGCGCCAGCCCCAATGGCCATATTGGTCACACCATAGAGTTCGTTTTCTTCCATTCTATCCGGATATTGAGCTCGGACTTGCTTCCAATGCTCCAGCATATCGAATCGAACCTCTGGGTTATCTCTTCTCTTGTTAATTGCGCGCAATGTCGTGTCGAAGATATGCTGCGACGGCATTAACCCTAGCTTCGTGACCAAGGGGTTTCCCAAGGTCATTCGATGCAATCCATAAAAGAATCCGGCAAGAGCAGTATACAGAGTCAAGACCCTCGTATTCTCAATCGCACCTCCAATATCTGTCCCAGATTCCACGAAGCCGAACGAGCTGGAGAATGTCATTTCACCGATAATATCAAATGCAAGATAATTAAACCATTTATTAAACTCGACCGGGGTTCCGTCATCTGCGAATCCCGAAAGTTTTGTGTGGAAAAGTTCAATTAATTTGTCCATGTGTTTTTCGGCTTTGATAAGGTTCGTCAGTGTGAATGCGGCGGCGATGTTTTTCATGCGCGACACGGAGCGTTTGGGGTCGACTTCGGACATGGGTGTTTGGTAGCGATGGTCTGGGAGAGCCATGACTTTGTACCAGTCTGCCTGCAATCATGTCAGACGGCGGCCATTTGAAGTCAACATACATGGTTAGTACGTACCTTGCGCAACGGTGCGAGAAGAATGGCTTTGATTCCATCCGGATGGCTGACGCTGACTTCCTTGTAACTGAGTCGTACAAAATGTCCTGTTAAACAAGTTATACCTAGGTATTAACGAGACTATACGCCAGCCTAGAGGTACATATTCATACCATGCTTCCTATGAAGTTGAATCGACTCCCACTCCAAATCACCTTTGATCACATGCCAAACCTGCCATGCAATTGACAATGAAGCTCCAAACGGCGCATGTATACGATTCAAACCATGGTAGTGATATCTCCAAATTAGGAATGTTGTTACCAGAACGATGGTAATAGAGACCAATTGAAGGATTGCCATTGTGATTGATCCGAATGTGAGTTGAAGCAGTCATAGAAAAGGAAAGCAGGAATACTATCCGCTCCCCAGGGCGAGATTGTACTGACCAACAGTTTAATCGGTACCCAATGACGTTTGACAAAATAATATTTACCTAGGTACGTCCTGCTCCAGACACTGAACAAGCATACACAATTTGACAGGTCAATTGTGACAGTCCCCAGAAACGTGCATGTCTTATAAAAAGCTCGGCTTTTACGCACACTCCTCCCAGGCTGTCAAATTAGCACTGGATCCGCGTCCCAAATGGCAAGAAAGCGCTGTCTAAGCAGTTTTGACGCCTCATAACATGCACCCTCATATAGGGCTAATGCACCCTTTTTACCCAATTAGGCAACGATTCGACGGTTAACGGGCGGGTATGGCGGGACAAGGAAACAAAGCCATCTGAGCAGTGAGATCGAGGGGGGCGATTGGCTGCGGAAGCTGTGATCCGGTGTCAAATGCTCGCTAAGATTCACTAACGTACTCACTAATATGCTTAGTACATACACCTATACACGGAGCAACCCATCAATTTCTGCCAGTGTCAGTTGGCGAGTGATCCATGCATTCAGGACTCGATATGACAGGTAAGCACTGTCCCAAGACTCCTGACTCGGGTATGACGGTGCCTGTGAGGCGCCAATAAGCGAAACGATGGCGTTGAGATGGGAACAAGGAACGAAGGGGAAAGTGAAAATAAAGAAAATGATCGGCCTCGTATTTCCGGAGTGCGTATTATAATGTAATTATTTCTCCGGGGCATCGGTCATTGTCGTTGTCTGGGTCAGATATAAGGAGTATGACGCATGCCTACATCTGGACGAGGCAATGTCTCGATATCCGATGGTCTCTACTGAATTCATGTCAGTGATATGACTGCCTAAGACAAGATGGTGATGATACGGATTGTGAATAATACCCAGAGGACTGTCCTCGCGGTGTCGGTTGTGTTCGCACTCCTAGCGATTGTGTCTGTGTGTTTGCGGTTTTATGCGAGGAGGTTTAAGAAGAATCCTATCAAGGCGGATGACTGGTGCATTCTGGTGGCTCTGGTAGGACATTGCTCTCAAAAAGTTCGATTCTGGTGAGACGGTGACTGATGTTGCTGGCAGATCCTAGCACTAGGATTAGTGGCTTGTGATATGACAGGTATGGTATTCGCATAGTTTTGGCTTCGGAATACAAGACTGATATTCAAAGGCGTCATCATCGGCGGAGTCGGCTTGCACATCACTGATGTAGCAGCAGAGTATGGACCGCAGCCACTCATCTCATTCGCAAAGGTTATCTCCCTTGTTATGTGCAAATCATCACACCTGCTGACTGACGCAGGATCTAATCGCCGTGCAAATCCTCTGGGCAACGAGTCTAGCAATGACCAAATCCTCCATCCTGCTCTTCTACATGCGCATCTTCAACGTCGCAGACCGCGCATTCCGGATCATCGCCCGCCTAGCCACTGCAACCATCGTACTCTGGTGTCTCAGCGTCATCCTGTGTGGGTTCTTGCTCTGTAGGCCATTCGCATTTAACTGGGATCAGAGTATCCCCGGCGGGAAATGCGGGAATCAAGTACTTTCTTACATCTTGACTGGGTCGTTCAACATTGTCACTGATGTGATGGTCCTGTGTATCCCGATTCCGATGATCTGGAGACTTCAGATGCCGTTCAGGAACAAGGTTGGGTTGACTCTCATATTTGCAGTCGGGTTTTTGTAAGTCCTCCTCTCCTTGCCCCTCGAGGAAGTCGTGATGTTAACTGGTCCCAGCATATGCGTCATCAGTGTCGTCCGCACAATCACCCTCGTCCACATTTCCTATCTCGACATCACGCACTCCGTCCCCACAGCCCTGATATGGAGTATGCTCGAGCCCACCCTGGGTGTAACTATTGCCTGCGTCCCAGTCATGCGACCAATGTTAGTGAGTTTCTTGCCATCTATCAAAGGTAGCAGCAACAAGAGCGGCTCGTCGGCCGGAGGATTCGATCCGCGGAATTTTCAGAATATCGATGAACAGCAACTGTATCCGTTAGGCAACGTGAGAAAACAGTCGAGGAGAGATCCAGTGGATTTGGATACGGAAGCGGAGCATTCGGATTTGAATGGTAGTGAGGATGCTATTAATTTCCGGACTCCGTGATGGTGCATGTGGGCTAGGGATTATGCATTTGATACCATGGGATTGGTATATAGAGGCACTGGGGTTACAATGGCGAGGCAAAATATCAATTGATAGATAAAGTGTGCATATATTCCTCGGATAAATGCTTGGAGATTGTCGTTGTAACATATTACCTAGGTAGTATAGACATTATGACATGACCAAGTATACAACATAGTCGATACTATGTACTTGACGTGGAATTAGCATTACGACCAGATCTCATCCAATATGAACTCCCATGGGATCGGTATACAATCACTACATATGTACCTGTTCAGCACGACCTCCTTCGAATCGCCGCCGCAGCCCTAAGAGGCTCTACAATCCATCTCTGCTCGAGATCAAACGGATCGTCCCTCTGCGACGTAAATCAAACAACCTCAAACCCCCAACACATTCCTCATGAGCTGAAAATACAAAGTTATCAATTTTAGCATAGTCCGCATTCCCAATATAAAACGTCTCGGACTCCGAGACAATGACCTATACCCCTTATCCAGCACGCTTCGCGTCACGCCATTATGCCCGGTTTTGAATCACCCAATCCGTGGAAATTCCATATAGGCCATTTCCTAGTCCTAGTTCGGTGACTGGAGTCATCCCACATAATCAGGTTTTTGGTTCTGACAACAACGGACAGTCTTGGGCCACTCAAAGAACATCGCGAGAAATTTCCTGTCGACCTCTGTCTACCACATCAAGGCGACTTCACCGCCACCAAGGTGGTGCAAATCAGACTCAAAATATCGGTCAACGGTGGAGACCAGATCACGTATGTAATAATGTACCATGGGCTTTCTGATATCGAGTTGAGCGTTTGGATGCTTCAGATCTGGGGTTCCGACTACCGGGTCTTTTTTCCAGAATCCCCTTCGATAAAGTCAATATCTTGGTCATATCGCAGTGAAACGTACCAAATATCAAAGTGGCCAGGCATATCCGTCTCCGGATAAACCTGAATCCCCAACCGCAGCGCATACGCGACGATATACCGAATGTCCTGCGGCGAGTAGTAATCGTGTTAAGAGTAACTTAGCTTCAGGCAACAGCCTTAAATGCGGCGAAATAAACCGAAGAGAGTGCGAAAGCATGAAGGAGGTCTCGAATCTGTCTGTATCATCGGCATTGTGGTTATCGCTTCTAGGAAATTCATTTAAGTAGTTGATATAGATAGAAAGTAATTTGCGATCAGATGAACGTCAACATGCCCAACAACTCCCATTCATCCAAGTACTGAATTACTTCACTGACCATAATGTACACTGAATTCCGCCATCACAAATTTTCACGTCTGAAGCAGACGACGGCGTTTAGAATGCTCAGCATCATGAATACCACGTGACCTTTTTGAAGAATGGATGCCGATCAGTTGGCGGTGGATTTCAGATTGATGAAAATCTATGATCATGACCCGACCAGTTCGTCATTCCACAATATGTTTTAAAGTCGTAAATCACCATGCACCACTTCAAGTTTGCAGATGAGTGCCCTCAACCTTGAGATCTCAGTCAACTTCTCGCCCGGCCCCATTTCCGTTCACCCGCCCAATGCCATCAAGAGCATATGCCGGATTTCCCCAGCTCCAAGGCGGAAATCTCTGATCAAATTCAGATCAATAGCTCCAAAGAACACCCGGATTGGAAGTCCCTGTGCCTTCCGAAGAACCTGGTATACTTCTGCTTCACGAGAGACTTCCTTCCAGAGTTTAGACGTGGTCCCCTTTACAACCAGCGTGTAGCCATATGCAGTGCATGTAATCTTAAATGGGGCACCGTACGATCCACAAACTCCGAACGGTGTACAGTTGTGGTCAAGATCCTGATCGAGCTGGTCTTTCAGCAGTTGAACCAGTGCGTTCGCGTCGATAGGATGCCGGTTGCCCTGTTGGCCATGTCGATGGAGATCTACATTCGGACAGGAATCGTCCAGTGTACTATTTTGTTGGAGACCCAACAGACATCGCTGTGTACAGAAACGCGATGTGTGTTGTTGACGTTGATCACTGGTGGGTAAGGTCGAGTCAGCGGGACGTGCTGCTGAACGTTGACTTAGCGGAGAGATTCGACGGGCCTGCCCAGAAGATGACTCCAATGGGGGGAGTACACAACCAAATTCCAATGACCACCAAAGACGAAGAAAGAAGGTGAAGGAGGTTTCGAATCTGTCTGTAACTCGCGCCAGATATTTTTGCGATTTGCGAGTACTCTTCTCTTTTCTTGCCAAGCCATCGAGACGTTTACGATTTCCATGATTAAGGGCCCCTGGATTGATATGATAACTGATGTAAGTTTTGCCCGGAAAGTGATCCTCCACAACATGCATGACCAGGTAAGAATCCTTCATCCAGCTCTTACACCGACACTGTTTGCCGCTACTGGTAGATATCAGGGTACGTTGTATCTGTATATAAAGAGGAGGTCAGATCGTTTTATCATGTATTTTTCATTGACTCTCATGGCGCCTGCCGGAAACGCTCCGGAGGCCCTGTATGAGCCAAAGGGTACTAACAACGAGAATGGAGCATTAGAAGAGCTCAAGATATACCCCCTCGTATCGACAGAAAGATCGGGAAGATGGGAGTCAATCCCCCGATCTGCCTCAACACGTCTCCAAAAGCGAACTCTTCTCCAAAATTCTGGACCAAAAAGAAGTGGGGGAAGATGAGGGATGTCAGTTAGATATTATATATATATATATATATATATATATATAGAAAAGTTTGATAGACCATATGCTCGCATCCAAGTATTCCAAAACATTAAAATAGCCATCCACTTCCATAGATCAAAACTCATTCGGCCCCTTCACTCTCCCCATCCGCATCTCCTCATCATGGAATCCACGAAGATGCGAATTACTCCCATACACCGGCGCCAAGTCCCTCCTCGCCCTCTTGATCTTGCCATGCGTCAATTTCCGTCGTAACCAGATCAACCCCCAGGTCGCAAAAAAGACAACCAAAATAATGGCCAAGATGATGAAACAGTACGCGGCGACTTTGCCGTTGTGTTGGCCGTGGTCGCCGGGGTCGAGGAAGGAGTATGTATACCAACCCTGAGTGTAGTGGGTCAGGTATGCAAGGGACAAGTAAAGCAAAAGGATAAGAATGAGGAATGCGAGATTGATAAGAGGGTGGGGGGGCGTGGTGGTCAGGAAGACTTCTAGAAGAGCGTAGAGGCCGATTACGCCGTGTTCGGAGATCTTCTCAATGTTAACACCATCGTATACCTAGGTATAAAATGAGGAAAGGGAAACGTACATTACTCCAAGCACCAAACCACTCCCTAAACCACGGCCCACTATACAACACCCCCCAATAAATCACCACCACCAAAAACGGAAACGTCGTCGCGCACGTATAAAACAGCGCATGTAGTCCTCTAAACACGCGGGGTAACCGATCAAAAATCACACTTCGGCCAGTCGCCGCATACAACAACGTATGCACCGCCGACACGGCAAAGTAAAACCCCATACCCCAGAAATTCAGAAACGTGAAGAAACTAAACGATTGCCCAATAGCCACAGAGTCGTTGTGGGTGGCGTCGTAGATGAAGATGTATACGATACAGAAGAAGATGTAGATGGCGATTATGGAGCGGACCAGCCCCAGAAGAATGGGCGGGAGGAGCCATGAGGTTTCGTAGGGGTGTAGAGAGTCCAGGGCGGGATCTGCGCCAAAGAGGGTGAGGAATGGGCGGCGGGCCATGTTGATGACAGATTTATTCTTGTCAGATGGCTATCATCCATGGATACTACGTATCATCGAGGATATATAGAAATGAAACAGAACAGAGGAACATCTTTATCAAAGAGACAAGAAATCGAAGTAGTGTTCGGACGAGCTAGCCGTTTCCGTTTATTATGCGGGGCGATGCCCCGAGGCATAACCTAATAAAAGTATCTTTCTCTCCATCTTGTGCCGCTGTAAAGAGACAAAGACGATGTTTACGAGTGCTTCCAGGTGGTGGCAGAGCTAGTCATGGGATCATAATTAATACGAGTTAGGACCCGTTTTCCGCTGCAAATGTACACTTCCTCGTTCTTGTCGGCCGTCATGTCTGTGTGTGATATTTGCTCAGAGATAAACTGATGGTCGTGTGCTTGATTGTTGGTTGGTAGGCTATTTCAATGTTAGGGCTAGTGTCAGTTCTTACGATTAGGGCTGGCTGGTGATCAATGACCCTGATCATCCACAACTATGCGATCCGAAAGAATGTCCAGAATAGATCTCACTTTTGAGCTTCAAAGTCTTCGGTAGCTATAATCCCATTTCATTCTGCTTGAACTCATACTGACAACTACAAAAAGTCCGTTGTTACAGCGCCCTGACAGGATCTTTCAGACAGAGTACCTGGATCTGCCAATCAGGTAGCTGTAATACGAGTTGGATTACAGCGCTAAACCTCTTATAGAATAGAGTCCGAAAATCATACCGACTGTTTAGTCGTATGTCAGGCTGTCAATCACGAACACACAATTCTTCGAGAAAAGATGGATGTGTTCTATTCGTAGACTTGACCTTGGGATATACGTAAACTACTATATAGAGACAACAACAACCACAGATAGTTAGTAGTTACACGCACAAAGAGGCAAGATGCCAAGGCGGGCGGACAATTTCCCGGCTTTCGTGTTTAGTATATACTAGTTATACGTAGTATAGTATTTACCCCTGAATTGCTGCAAAACAGACACTACTGGCAGGACTCTGTATGATGCAAGGACCAGAACGAGGTCAGACAGTACTGTAACCCCTATCATCAGATTACTCCTAAGATCTAATATCAAGAACAGCAAATAAGCAATAGTCGTCAAGCTAGTGTACCAAGACAGCTGCATCCGCGCCTGTCATTGGTTGCTCTTCTTTTCTGTTTCTTTCCTTTGGTCCCCCTTGGTACCGCCTACCCTACTCATTTTACATCTGACCTCGACAACTCTTGCTTCTTACTCCATCCTCCATGCTCTTGACATTTGACAGTTATCGTGCTTCAACTCACTAATCATCAAAACAACTTGTCTGCCTATTGACGGCGTCCCCTCCTTAGACTATTAATCTAGAAGATCCACTTGTCTTGGGCCGTCACTCCTTCCCCCATCCGCCCACTGCACTAGACCGACAGACAGCTCAACTCGAAACCATCGCCTCCTGCAACAGCTACATGTCTCACCTCGAAACTTAGCCACGCCAGTATTCACATCGTTCGTCATCCACGGTGCATCACAACTTTTCGACTGCGAACTCTCGACATTCGACCTTTGACCTCAAACTCAATGAGACTCCCCGTCGGTGCCTTCTCAGGACGTGACCACCATTACAGTTCGTCGACAATCATTGCGCCAGACTTTCCCTCCGGGTAGACGTTTAGGGAGTCAACATGTCCTCTCGACTCGATTTACTCGATCTCCGTCCTGGCACCGACTCCGCCAGAGGGAGTCCGACTCCTCGAATGCCGTCACCGCGCATTGAACACTTCGATGGGGAAGTACCGCCTAATCTCTCTCCGCTAGACGCATTTGCGATGCAAAGCCGTGCACTGGCGAGACAACTGGACGAATCGATGAGAAGAGACCGCCGAATGAGTCGATTGCCTCCTCAGAGCGTTGCACGATCGTTATCGCAGCCCCGTCCTGGATATTTTCGCTCCGGTTCAGACCAACCTCAGGCTTCGCGCAGAGCAGCTCGAAGCCCAGACCCAAATGCGCATCACGCTTTTGCGGAAGAGCCGAAATTCAGACCTCAATCGCAGCATCCTCGAATTAGCGGATTGTCGATTCTACACAGTGAGGGGGATGACTCTGATCAGACGCCAATTTCGGGCGCAGACTCGAAAGGTCTTGCGGGGGAATACTTTCGTTCGCTGAGAGCGGAATCTCCTGAAGAAGATTCGTCACTACAGGCCAGCTCAACTAGTACGCTATCTACGAATACAATGCCTCACATTCGCACGCCCTCGACTTCTCGCGAGTCATCCTACGATTCTATTCCGCCGCCGTCAGTGTCCGCTACGTTGGCGCCTGCATCGCCTATTCCGCCGTCTCTGTATTATAACAACGGACAGGTAGAGAGTTCCGACGATGATTATACCAGTTCCAATGGTGGTTCGACATGGTCAAAGTCTCGGAAACTATCTACAGGCAGCGGGATATCCATGCCGCATTCGCCCATGTCTCCATTTGTTCGGTCGCATCCACGATCGCCATCCGTCAGCTCGGAAGCTTCTAACTACCTACCGCGCCCGTCGTTCAATTTCTCTCGCCCCCTCAGTCGTTCTAGCACTAGTATGAGTCTATCAGCGCCGTCGCCAGTTATACCTTCCGAAACACCTAGCCAGACTAGTTCCAACACGTCGACGCCAGCTATAGACCAGCACGCGACAAACGGAATCCGCAGACAAAACAAGCCAGCACCGATTGTGCTTGGGCAAGAGCCCATGTCTGTAGTAGGCGAAGAACCACCGTCATCAGCCGTGTCTTCGTATGTCTACGCCAAGTATTCGCTTCCCCGTGGACGAATGGTTTCGAGAAATTCGCTAGTGTTTGCCGGTTTGCAGACTCCTCATTTCGAATGGAAAGAGCCTCTTTTCCAGAGTTCGCCTACATCAGAGCACCACCCCTCGCCAGAGGCATCGAAAGAAGCGCCAGTCAGTATTCCGTCTGGAGTTAGTATACCGTCCGGAACACCCACGCCGAAACCACGGCCGCCACCCGAGGCTGCGCTGGATGTGCCTACACGCGTTGATCCGCTTGATACTGTACCTGCCACAGTACGCCAATCTCACGAAATCGTCCGGGAGACGGAGCAGCATCCTGTTTTGCAACGCTCGTACAGCGAGCGATTGGATGATACCATGTCGGTGTCAACCGAATCGAATAGCACGATTCGGCCGATCACTGCAAAAACTGCGGCTACGACGTCGCCAGTTGTCGAGCAAACGGCAGAAGAACACGTTGAGAAAGGCATTGAATGTCATGAGAAGGGAGCATTGCAAGAATCGACTTATCATCTTCGAATTGCTGCAAAGCAGAACCATCCAACCGGTATGCTGCTGTATGCCTTGGCTTGCAGACACGGCTGGGGTATGCGACCGAATCAAAAGGAAGGGGTCCAATGGCTGCGAAAAGCAGTTGATTCAGCCGGCCTGGAAATTGGCGAAGACGATGAAGCGCCCACTGGTGGCAAGGATGCGGCATCTCGTAAAGCCCGTCGGGCGCAGTTCGCTCTTGGCATTTACGAACTAGGGGTCAGCCATTTGAACGGCTGGGGTATTGAGCAGGATAAAGTGTTGGCACTTCGGTGTTTTGAGATTGCGTCGCAGTGGGGCGATGCTGATGCTCTTGCGGAGGCAGGATTCTGCTATGCCGAGGGCATTGGATGCAAGAAGAATTTGAAAAAGGCGGCTCACTATTATCGTCTGGCGGAAGCCAAGGGCATGAGCATGGTTGGAAATAGCTGGTATGTCTTCTCGCTCTAGGCATAGATGAGACAAGCTAACTGGTTGTAGGATCTACAAAGACAAGTACATGAGTGATGAGGACGACTCGAAGCGATCTCGACAATCACGGGGCCGAGACACCGGTGCATCGGACAAGAACCAACGCAGCAAGTCTCGCACGCGCAGTATCTTTCAACGAAAAAAGTCGACTGCATGAATTTT
Source organism: Talaromyces liani (assembly GCA_022814505.1). NCBI lineage: Eukaryota > Fungi > Ascomycota > Eurotiomycetes > Eurotiales > Trichocomaceae > Talaromyces > Talaromyces liani. The sequence goes on from JAKLNL010000009.1 coordinate 589,550, forward strand.
CTTCAAGTATATACCTTTACACACAACTTTACAACCTTTTACCACCTTCGCTACATTTCTTCTGTACGGCACGGTCCTGTTCTTTTCATTGATACCCTTTTCTCTCAAATCTCTCTGATTTGTTTCAATTCTATGCTCTTCTGCGAAGATGCTTTGTTTTTGTCTTGATGTATCGAATGCATGAATATCGACGATTATACTATCTTGTCTCGTATCATATAGTAAGTACCAAGACAATGAAATATAACCATCCCACGTGCTTCTCAAGGTCGCTGCAGACAGTGCGGAGATATGTATGTACTGAGTCATGACCTCCGTACCTAGGCGATGTATCAAGTACCATGAATAAATAGCTCGTGAAAATCACCACAGCCTCGGCACCTGTCCCAGACAATAACTTGGTATGGCCCCAAGGGCAGAAATAAGAAAAAACGGAAATTGTGGCTTCGGCGCATGTATCAAAAACAGCCATACGCCCCAGTCTCCTTCGAGCCCTGTCCTTCCCCATGTTGGTTGGACTTGGTTTACGTATTAGCGTATACGGCTAGTATGTAATATACTACCTTGCTCTAACAATTGAGTAACGAATGCATTCAAACTTGCCACTAAACTTGACTAAAAGGATCGGATTTCCCTTGGCTTGGAGAGGGTATGTGTCGTGATTGGCGGCTCTAAAGGCGCAGTGGGAATGGAGATTACATGTAGTTGGTTAGTTTACTAGTTTAACATGGGGAGACCGGGGTTGTGGGGGAATTAACCCTATATCTACTTAGTCTCCGGATTGTGTCTTGCCACAGTACTCAGTATGGATTCTACTCCGTACATTTACTATAGAATACACATTGACTTTATGGCGAGATTACATGGTGATCAGGACGGATACTTTTCAATTGTCGCAGATTGATAATATATGCGTCTCGATAATAGATATACTGCTGATCACTGATCAGGGATATTAGTCTAATTGTGCCTACTACCTAGGCACGGAGATACTAATTTAGTATAAACGGCGTTAGTGTTTAACATGTGTAAGTATTAGTTAGGTACATGTCATTCACTAGCTGCATGGCTAGGCCTGTCTTAGATGTACCTCCTAGTAATATACACTACTACAAAGTACATACAAGTAGTTACATGTGTAAGCCAAGGGATGGATGCAATGTTCGTGTGACCCTGGATCTTCCTCGAACAAATGATTCGACGACCTAGAAATAAATACGGACTGATAACCAGGTTTTTCTTTGATCTGTTCCCCGCTTGATTATTTTCTGTCTGTTCTGTCTGTTCGGGGTATGTTATATAGGTGTAGGCCGATGACACTCGTTTGATCAACTCATCTCCCCTACATCATCTCAACTGCCCGACAGATCGGAGACATACACCAGACGACGGAGATCAATTCCTACTAATCGAAAAGAAAAGGAAGAAAGATGTCCGACAAATCCGAGGTCCAGTACGTCGATGCTCAGCCCGTCGCCGCTCAGCCCGTCGCATCGCGAGGCTTTCTCGGAGCTGTCGGCGCCCACTTCAAGAAGTGGTGGTGGGTGCACTTGATCATCTTTGCGGCCGTTGTGTTGATTATCACTCTGCCTCTGTAAGCTTCTCACCTCGCCCGTTGGATATATAGATGCTGATTTTAGGGCAGGGTCTACGTAGGCTACCCACGCATTGCCCAATCCGACGTCAACAAAGCTACCCTCAACATCACAAACCTGGTGTTTAGCAACCCCTCCCCAACTTCGATTCACATCAACCAAACCCAAGTCCTCGGCAACAAGGCCATCTACCATCCCACCATCTACGCCTTCAATGCCACCATCATGCTAGTCGGCGCAACCGCGCCCCTTGCAACAGTCGCAATCCCGCGACTCCAAGCCGAAGACGGCGCCGTCATTGATGTAAACACTGATTTAACACTCGACAATTCTGATGCGGTTACGGATTTCACAAAGGCGGTTTTGGGCACGGAAAAGTTTGAGTTGAATATTTATGGACGACCGGATCTCAAGGAGGGTCCTTTGCCGACGAGTACGGTTACGTTCAATAAAACTGTTGCTATGAATGGTATCCCTTTCTCTCCCTCCCTCCTCTTCGTGAGACAAGATGATGCTAACCTTTTTTTGTGGGGGAAAAGGAATGAACGGCCTCAAAGGCTTCCAATTGCAAGATATCATGATCTCACTCATCCCCGGCAAAGACGGCACAAACATGAACGGATCAGTCTCCATCCCTAATCCCAGCGTCATCACCGTCTCAATGGTACCTCCCCTCCCCCTTTTTCGCCCCCTAACCATCTACAGATACTAACTCGAAGAAAAAGGGCAACGTAACCCTCGACGTCTCCGTAAACGGCACTCAAATCGGCCAATCCTACCTAAACGACTTGACTCTAAAACCAGGCAGCAACATCATCCCCCTCAAATCAACCATCAACCAAACACAGGTCATCAGCCTCATTTCGGGCACAAAAGCCGCTTACCCCAGTGGCGTAATTCCGTTAACGATTATCGGAAACTCAAGTGTGTATAATGGTGTCGAAATTCCGTATTTTACGCAGGCGTTGGCATCAAACCCGCTCAGTACGGATATGAATGTTACGCAGGTGTTGATTAATTCTGGGTTGGGCGATTTGGCTGGTGCTCTGTAATGTGGTGCCAACTACTTCTTGCAAAATGGGGGTGAAATGTTTGTTGGTTAGGGGGATGTGTGTATACCTTCCTATCAAGGGGGTAGGTGGATGCGATTGTGATACCTATGTTGTACGATTTGTTCTACATTTACTCTACGTAATAAGGTTATTGATTTGAGTGTAACCTAGTGTAACCTATACGTATTTATTTCGATTGTATATGTACAACGTTGCCAGGTTCACGTAAGACGGTTAGTCTTCGTATGAAATAGGGGATACCCATGGGTTACTAATCCACTTATTATGATCGATGACTTTATCAGAAGAAAGGGGTATCATATAAAATTCCAGACAAAGTTCACATGTAAGTAGGGCATTTACATGCATGGATCTCAGTATGAGATGAGACTTAATCTCCTCGTCCACGATTTCCTGGCTGTTTCTTCCTTAGACTTGTAGGATTTACCCTGTACCCGACGTCTTTTTGGTGCAGTGGTTAATCCGACAGATGGCTTACCCACCCATGGAACATTTTCTTGAACCTTTGCATAAGCTATATTTATACCTGCTGTAGCTCGCTATGGTCTTAGGGCTGCGGCGACGGCTGCCTTAGGCTCGTGCTACTGATTAGGGCTTTTGCTAGGCAACGTTTTTGTATGCGGAATATCACCATATTGGAACTTCGGCATGCTCAGTCACATTCACAATTTGGCAATCAAATTGGGGTGTTTATAGAGCTTCTGTTTATCATATTCTATTACATACTGGTGAAAACATACCGACTGGGGTCACGGTGACATTGATGCTGTATGTAATGACGCCAACTGTATGTTGTTTTCACACACCGATTTGTCCATTCATCGAGTCGACTTCAAGCAAGGGGTTCTAATTGTTTTTTTTTTTTTTGTGTATTTGTTGTTCCCTTCTACTTTAGACTCGGTTGGTACATAATTGTATGCATACTGATTGATTTACAGGTGCATTGGTAATACATGCTCAGATTCGACCTTTCACCCCTATTCGGAATACCGGTAAATCCTAGACCAGACTTCCTGCGCAGACGAACCAAAAGGGAGGTCCTGGAGCTCTTCCACTCCGTCATCAAAATCAGGGTAAAAGTCATCACTATCTTGGGCACCAGTGCCTTCCTGAGATGTTGCGCTTGACACATAGTAGGTGCGTTCGCGGGGCTTTCCCTTTATGCTACCCTCTTGGGAACGGCTGTCACAACTTTCTGTCTCCAGAATCATCTCCCTCCTCAACATCAAGTTTTGTGCTATCTTGGGGGCCACCGTTGTCTGCACAGGTGTAAGCCTCTGCCTTTCTCTGTCTTCCTCCTGCCGATACTCGTTGACGGACCGAAACTCACCACTATCAGACGCCGGAGCGAGAACAATGTCGTTATCCCACCAACGAATGTACCTCAAGTGCGCAAGACTCTTGAGTCTTCCAAAGTCACCGGTAATTGTGGACGGCGATTCAGGAACGTAGAAGAATGGGAGGCCGTACTTCCGATATGTTGCAGCGTTGATAGGGGCAGTCGGTGCCTTAAAGCCAGTCATCTCCTCGAATACCTGTGCCGAGATAAGCTGTACGTTGAAAACAGTCTTGGTTGTTAAGTCCCATGTGGATGCGGCATGCATGTCTTTCTGGATATGCTGCTTGATGAGGCCCCCAGCCGCGAGTCCGAACTCAGCCTGCGAACCCCAGGACATTGGTGGTGATGAACCATTGGACATGTCGGTGAAATGAACTTGAGAGAAGTCATATTTGCGATGTTCTTTTTTGTAAAGCTCTTTTAGAAGAGGCGTGTTTTGCGAGTCCACGATGCCGATCTGGCCTTGTCAGTAGGAAAAGGGTTGTTTGCGCGAGCACTTACGTTTTTGAACCCCGTTTCTCTCAACTTTTCATTTCGAGAGCGTCCAAGACGGACCATCTTGTCCTTGTCGTAAAGATCATTTGCTCCAAGCGTCTTGCCCAATTTCTCACTGATTATTCGGCAGAGCCCATCCACATTTTCTCTATCATCCACGGAGAGTATGATTTCAGTACCGTCGTCACAATAGACTCGAAAACGCTTCCAAACGATACCCTTGACAACTTCAAACTGAATCCCACCAAATCCGTTCACTTCCTGTAATCTGGCCCTCTACAGTACTATTTCTCCCAAGCGGAACCGCGACGAATTGACGAACAAGGCCTGCCTTGACAGCGATACCGTCCAACCACCGCTGCTCAGGAATGACCACATAGTCCTGCTGATCGGGGGCTGCATCAGCAGTGGAAGGCAGACCAGAGACGGCATTGACACCACCTGCATATACTTTGATTGCATAGGGTCTGTTGTATTCGGCATCAAATCTAATCCAAGTCGCCTCGTTTTCTATGAGTCGCAATTGAACATGTTAGTCTCACCCGTATCTTGTGTCTTGGGTAGAATTACGTGCCATGCATAGGGAAAAATACGCCCCCCTTGGCCTTCAGCCATTCCGGAACTTGCGACAGAAAGGATACTTCGGTTTCGTCGATGCCAGGGAAACCCACCCACGCCCTCGCCTCCTTGGCAGGAAAGAGAGGGAAACCACCGAGGTCAGGTGGCAGGAGCGACTCAGATGCCGAACTGTCTGGCACGCGGATGGTGCGACGAAATGAGATTCTGAGGTTGCCTCCATCCAAGGAGATTGTATCGGCCCCGTCTGGCATTGCCACTAAATAGCCACTACATTCGAGCTTGCAGTCCATTTTGTATGCTCTTGTCTGGAGCCTGAAGAAGAAAAAGAAAATGGGTCTAATCTCTCAGTCCACAAATTGAGAAGGGATGACGCATCATCATTTATATAAGTGATGTGCTGATAAGGCTCTTGCGTCTCCTATGTGTTGTGAGGCTCTTTGGCGGGGAGGTCAGTCTATCACAAGCATTACCTCAAACTCATGTCAAAAAATGATTGGCAGAATGCAACAGGGGATGATGCACCGGTTGTGGAGGCCTGTGCGGTAGATTGTTTGTACAAGGCTGCACATGTGTGACATTGAGCATGTCGCTGTGAGTCAATGACCACCGGGAAGGCTGTAGTAAATCGACAGCTTCGAAGGATTATCTGCCTGACCACAACTTTCCACATAATGCATGATCGAGAAAGCCGTCTACCCAAGTTAAGGCAACTACCTTGATTAAGGCAGCGAGCTTGATCGTCCTTCAGAAACGGTTATTCTGCGGCTTTATAGTCTTAGTCTCAGCCTTGTGCTGATTTGGGCCATGTCAGAGTTGAATACCCCTCAGTGAGCATCGCCGCTCTCTTACCAATCTACAACTCCCCATTCATCCAAGCAAATGGCCAGGCTTCGCCATTCAAGTAAGGAAGACTACACAGTAGGCTGGATATGTGCCCTACCTGTCGAACTCGCAGCCGCTCAAGAAATGCTTGACCAAGAACATGGTGCATCAATCACCGGTCCCCACGACAATAACATCTACACCCTTGGCCGCGTGGGCGAACACAATGTTGTCATTGCCTGCTTACCGGATGGTGAAACAGGGACGAATTCAGCCGCGGTGGTAGCAGCTCAAATACAACTCGCCTTTCCATCAATCCGATTTGGTCTCATGGTTGGCGTTGGGGGAGGAGTACCAACTACAGAATCAGATATCCGTCTAGGAGACGTCGTAGTCAGCAAGCCAGAGAATACGCATACTGGAGTGGTGCAATATGACTTTGGCAAAAGCACTCCAAGCGGCTTCATACGAACGGGCTTTCTGAATGCGCCGCCCAAGCTTCTTCGAAATGCTGTTTCACACCTTAGAGCCAGGCATATGCGGGAAGAAGGGCGGTTTCTCGAATACGTTGCAAAGTTTGATCGCCTTCCGACATTTACAAGAGAACATGCAGGGCCTGATATTCTCTTTACGTCCGACTATGACCATATCGGCGGACCTACATGTGACCCATGCGACAATACCAGAATATCCCAACGACCAGCCCGTGTTCAGGACATCAGCATTGTACACTACGGCACCATTGCCTCCGGAAACCAAGTAATGAGAAACGCCGCTGAACGAGACAGGGTCAGCGCGGAGCTCGGTGGAGTCCTCTGCTTTGAGATGGAGGCAGCAGGCCTAATGAACGAGTTCCCATGTCTCGTTATACGTGGTATATGTGACTATTCCGACTCGCACAAGAATAAAAAATGGCAACCGTACGCTGCAGGTGTTGCAGCGGCGTATGCAAAGGAGCTACTTTCTGTGATTCCATCCACTCAAGTCAAGGAGGCGCCTGCTATTGAGGAGATTATCAGCCGAGAAACAGGTTAGTACAGACCTCTAGATTGATATATTGCCTAATGATCTATGACAGTCACCACGACGTTCCCCCCTACAGTCCCCCCTACAGCCCCCCCTACAGCCCCCATTCAGAGAGAAAGAATCCAGGCAAATTCAGCTGCAGAGCGAAGCAGTCAAAGAGGGAACAGAAGAACTATCCCCGTTGACACACACTCTAGCATTGATGCTTTATTCTCTAGTTGGGAACGCTGACACCTACGACACTGGTTTACACTTGTTCCCATCTGGTATGTATATTCTCCCTCGATACAGGAGCTTATTGAAGCCCTTGTATTACAAGATGGATGGTTAACTACTTATATCCTTCCGTTTTAGACTGGTCGTTGTTCAAATTGTTTCACCAAGATTGAGGCTCGCTCAGATATTCCGATATAAGCGTTTTCAGGGTCTAAGCCCTAACGATAGGTTAGGTGGCGATACATTGATAGATAAAGGTTTACACTGGTTTAGGTCTCTATTGAGTAGAACCCATGCACGTCATAATCCTGGGCCTTGTATACAATTACTTTATCAACATGCATGGATCATGCCACTTTTACCCATATACGGAGTAGTAGTCTACGAGTCAAATCCGGGGTACATGTCTTAGATAGGTATATCATCGTCACGCATAATGCTTTTATTTCACAAAGCCTCCGTAAAAATAATCATAACGATACCGGTAATGATCAACACCGACTGGCATGCCAACTTTTCTTTGGAGAATCGCACCGACCCCGTTATTTATACATCGTTGTTTGGACTGTTACAAATCGTGTAGTGTGTTATACCCCGTTTCGAGTAAACTGTTGACTCCTCGCTTATCTGCCGTGATATGCCAATAGAACAACCCGCCGAGTCTTGTGTTGGTCACAAATTTCGCCTTTTGTTCCACCGTTTGCGGGGTGTCGTACGACACGAAGCCGCCATCTGATCCTCCCACGCAGTATGCTGCGCCGAGTGACTCGTCGTAGACTTCTTTTGCGCCCGGTCGAGGAAGGTCACAGTAGTCAAAGACGCCATCGTCACCGTCTGCCCCAGAGTACGGCTCATTGACGTTGTCAGCTCCGACAAAGGATCGTCCATAGACTGGGATACCCATCAGGATCTTGTTCGATTGGACGCTTTGACTCAGTATATATGTAACTGCCGACTGGCAGGAAATACCCGCTGCTGCACTATATGGATTCGGTGGTGTGTAGAGCTGAGATTGGTGTCCTGTTCGATCGAGCCATGGTCCCGAGAAATCATAACACATAATCATAAACAAGTCCACGTATTGTTGGGCTATAGCCAGGTTGATATATTTCAAAGCCCATTCTCCGGCGGGTAATGCACAGGTCACAGTATACCGTGGACTTGGTAGGGCGTTTCGTAGCTGTGATAATAGATAGACAAAACCCTCGCCTTGCTGGATGTCCGAAGGGTGTTCCCAGTCAACTGCACATATTAGCTATCCATAAACCTGCGTTTGTCAGCTCAGGTCGTACCATCAACTCCATCCAGCCCGAACTGGTCCACCAGAGCTCGAGCACTGTAAGCAAAGTTTGCAACTGCCATCGGATTTGTGGCTATCTTTGCAAAGTTCTCGCTGCCTTTGCCGCTGCCTCCTATCGACAGAATGACTTTTAACTGTGGATATTGCTGTTTGAGCTGAATGAAAGCGCGGAGACAGCCCTCTGTTCCGTCGACTGGCATCTGTGAGTCTGCCCACTCATCGCTGAGCTGTTTGGATTAGTGGAATAGTTCCGAGCGTCACATGCACTGACATACATATACTGTTCCATCTTCTTTGACCCTACGTACGTTAGCTAATATCTCGTAATCAACGAGTCTGACATACCAAGCAAAAGCATAAAACACGTGAGAAACGAAGCCCAGCCTCAGCGAGGACGGCGGCTGTTTCTTGTATATCCTCCAGTTCGGATAATAAGCTGCATTTGCATAGATCGGAATGTCTAATGCTGCAGAACTCGACGAGGCCAATGCAGATGGCGGCGTGGTAGACGAGGGATTGTTTAGTGGCGGTGCTGACCAGACATTGTTGGGAGCTGAAAAGGATGGGGTCATGAACGAATACATAGGTGTAGTAGGGCGAAAAGAAAAGTGAGGTTTGCGGAGAAACGATCAGTCTGAGGTTTGGGACTGATTGCGATTTTTATGCTTTGTACGGAGGCAGATCTTGCATTGTATAAATGCCAGATTCAACGGCTCAGCGAATGCGGGGATAACAGCGAGTGTCGGTTAGATGAGCAGGTCGGAGTCAAGTGGAAGAATAACGATGAGGTTGTGAGTGATATGAAGAGGGGAGAAACTAAGAAGAGAAGAAGAGAAGAAGAGAAGTCAAGGTTGAAGCACAGAAGGAAAGAGGAGACTGGGATGGCGGCAGGAAGGAAGCAGGCACCCAAATGTGGAAGTGGGTATTCTTGCTTCTGCCTTACTGCCTCGTGCAGCGTTTCTATTTATTGACTCTATTCTGCCTTCATTATTCTCTCTATTCTACTCTCTGCATACATACAACATCGTCGCCATCCATGTACATCCGATCCGGTCATCCACACTACGTGAAGCCAATACTTCATCATCTCGACAATACATTTGAATAGACCGATCCACTGTCAGCCTATTAAAGTGTGCCCTGACGCGACGCCTCACGAGGAGAGGGGCCAGACAACCAACTGCAGCTAAGCCTCGACTCAGAGACACATGTCTAACAAGTAGCAACCCCATAAACCATGTATCATGCAGCGCACTCCGCAAAACGAAACCCAGATCTGGATATTACGTAGTCGATATGGCCAGGGTCGAATGAAGAGCGCTGGAGAGGAATCCGGGATGAAGATGCTAGCAGATGCAGGAATGATGCTAGAAAAAGGTCACGAGATACTACGGCGGTCCGTCAGTTGGAGAGGTCCAAGCGGGTTACCATTTTCGTCTTCCCTCAGTTTCCCGTCAGTGTCCGACTTGTTGAAATATTGAGTCTTGAATCTTAAAGTCAGACAGTTTTATAACGCATCGCATTGATTGGCAGGGCTGTGAGAGAAAAATTTTCTTCTTCTTCCAATGAATCCACCACGGTGAACTTGTTTGGGGCGGGGTTGGACCATGACCTGCATTAGCTGATGTTCGTTTTGCGCGCTTGCCTGAATAATTCCACCTCAGAGTAACTACTACATAGTACGTCCTCCGTCTGGATAGGGAACACAGCACACGACAGACTTAGTCCAGCGCATCACTTCTTCTGCCTGCTACTGCCTCCGATAATCGGTGTCCTAGTCGGTTGTCTGAGATCATTGCAGAGCTACTTCCATTCACAGTAGTTGCTGACTTGCTTAGCACTTAGCACTATGCACCCCACGGAAATGAGTCGATTAGATCTATGCGACTGGCCACTGAGTCTGCAGCTAGTAGTGATCTTGCGAAGTTAGCCTGGACGCTAGGATGGATTTGGCTAAAGCGGTTAGACGGTAGGCCTGACTGGCTGTCGCCTGCCAGCTTCATACCAGCATCAATCTGGGGAAGCTTGCTCTATTCAAGTAGAACGTTCTCGACATTGAAACTGGGTCATAACCATAATGTTTGCACAAGACTACAACAACAAAGATAATGCCGTTGAAGATGACCGGTCAGCCGATTTGAGGTCACGTGAGATAGGCCCCGCTGTCTTGGCAATCAGTCCTAACCCTGACTACTTCGGAAGACGGATCTACATAATTCCGTTCCAGGTACGGCTTAGCGCAGTAGCTAACCAACAGCTCTAACCATAGCTTTGTCGATTCCTTGACTCTCAATCAACTCATCAAACATCCCTCTCTACAACATGGCAACAGACGTACAATCAGTCGTAGACCGACTGCTCACCGCCGACGCATCCCATCCACCACCCGACTACAACTTCTCCTTTACCCCCTACCTGCGCAAAACATTCGGCTTCGGCCTCGCCACAGACGTCCCAGTGTGCAAAGCCTTCAAAGAAGGCCACTGCCCTCTTGGCCCAACCTGTCCCGACCGCCATCCCACCCCTTCACGAGTGACAACTTCATCTACAAATGCATCCGGTCTCGCGCCCTCCGTCACTCATGGCTCCCTAGTCTGCAAACATTTCCTCAAGGGTCTGTGCAAGAAGGGCTTCAAATGCGAATATCTACACGAGTATAACCTACGGCGTATGCCCGAGTGCGCATCTTTCTCGCGCTCCGGATACTGTCCCAACGGCGAAGATTGTCTGTATCATCATGTGCGTGAAACGGCCCGCTTACCGCGTTGTGAACATTACGATCGAGGGTTTTGTCCACTAGGACCTATCTGCGCAAAACAGCATGTTCGGCAGAGTCTGTGTCCGTATTATCTCGCTGGGTTCTGTCCCGATGGGAGGTCATGTCAACATGGTGCTCATCCACGATGGTCGGACAATCTGCCCAAACCGCAGATACGGGTTGAAAAGACAGAAGAAGATCTGGAGAGGGAACGGGCTTTGATTAGGGAGGAACAAGAAAGAGAGGAGGAGCGACAACAGCAATGGAGGAGTGAGCGTGGCCGGGGTGGGTTTATGCGGTACAGAGGACGAGGTCGCGGGCGAGGCATGTAGTTTGGCCGTCTTTTAGTCTTTGATGTTATGATATGCATAGATATACCCGGATGGTGTTGGCGTTTGTATTTAGATTTCGATTCCTTGAATATTATCATGCAGTTGATCTCTACGTAAAGAGCTATTCCAAGTTAGGATTCAACTATTCAATCTCCCAAAGGGTTTGCAGCAGCATTATTCATCATGTGCAGCGATTATTAATTCGACAATACATGGAGGAATTATCCCGCTGCGCAATGACGCCTTGTCATGCTTGTCATGTCTTAGAAATCAAAATTCGAAAGTAACACGGATATACATCAGCTCCGTTAAAGTGCGTTACTAAGAGAACCAACGGAAATATCGATCGGATAATCTGCGGCCAAAAAGGGACTAGTGCTTTGTAAGGATTTTGTAAGCTTCGGTTCCTGACGACGTCTCCGGTCTGGCCAATCAGAGCTCGTGCTGATAACATTCTGGGCACTGGCGGGGTGACTTATCGAGACGCTGCTCTTTGGCCTCTTGTCGAAGGTATATAAACAATGGCCCTCGCCCTCGTCTAGAACTCCAATTCTTTTTCTCATCCAGTAAATCTTAATCCACTCAATTGCAATTCCTTTTACTTTCAATTAGCGAAGTTTGATACCCAATCGTCACAATGGCCAAGGTCGCTATCGTTTTCGTATGTACTTCTACATTTGCATACCTATCAACAACCAGCTAACCAGTACAGTACTCCATGTATGGCCACGTTGCCAAGTTGGCCGAGGCTGAGAAGAAGGGTGTTGAGGCTGCCGGTGGCCAGGCCGACATCTACCAGTCCGTTCTTCCATCTTCCGTCACAGATGAAGTGATTGCTAACCGTCGAACAGGATCGCCGAGACTCTCCCCCAGGAGGTCTTGACCAAGATGTACGCTCCCCCCAAGGGCGACTACCCTATCGCCGAACCCGACACTCTCCTCCAATACGACGCCGTCCTCTTCGGTATCCCCACCCGTTACGGAAACTTCCCTGCCCAGTGGAAGGCCTTCTGGGACAAGACCGGTGGTATCTGGGCTAGCGGTGGTTACTGGGGCAAGTCTGCTGGTGTCTTCATTTCCACTGGTACCCCCGGTGGTGGTCAGGAATCCACTGCCCTCGCCGCCATGAGCACTTTGGCTCACCACGGTTTCTCCTTCGTCCCTCTCGGATACAAGCACTCTTTCGGTCAGCTCACCAACCTCTCTGAGGTCCACGGTGGTTCCCCCTGGGGTGCCGGTACTTTCGTAAGTTCTTCCCCTCTCACACTAGACGCAATGAATATCAGCTAACAGAATACAGGCCGGTGGTGACGGTAGCCGTCAACCCACTCCTTTGGAATTGGAAATCGCCGAGATCCAGGGCAAGACCTTCTACGAGCGTGTCAGCAAGTGACTAGATGGTACCCCCGCGAAGAAAGTAGAAGCGCAATCCGCTCCCGCAGCTGCAAAGGAGCCTACCACCAAGCCTAGCCCTGCTAAGAAGGATAGCAAGGAGGGGAAGGAAGGCCCTTGTGGATTGCCGGCGAAATGCGTTGTTATTTGAACGATTGATGTATTTCATATCCATATACCACAATAAATAAATAACGTTCATGATCAATCGATTCCAGCTTCTATGAAAGTACGTACGTAGTTGTAGAGAAGTTGGTTGAAGCTGACAAAAGTAGACCATCGAAGGAGCTTACCCGGCTAAGCCTAATTTGGCTTAGGCCCGCATCCGGCCTATGACGACGGATTGTCTGAAGCTCCCGGGCTGCTTCCTTCTGGTGATGATCGATCAACCATCTTTTACATAAAATAACACTTCCCTCTTCTTTTTCATTTCCCTTTCATCTACTACCTGCCATTGCTTGAGATTTCTCTTACTAATATCTCATCACTCTTCCTCACTTCCCAGTCAGATAAACCACTCATCCACCCCGCCTCAGTTCCCGCCAACTACCCACCATGGCCCCCTCGAGGCCGATAATTCTTCGTTTCGAGAGCCGTAATGGCCAGTTCAGGTTAACGGTCAGCCCATCGGAGCTGTTCACAGAGCTTGGTGCAAAGGTATTACATTTAGCAGCTCATGAAATCTTCAGTCAACTAACGACAAATGAACTTAGATCGCCGAGCATCTCCCCGAAAACACAGACCCCAACTCGATCGTTTTATCGAATAAACCCATCGGTGTTGGTGGTCAGGAGCGACTATTGAGTAGTTTGGGTGGCGTCTCGATAGAGAGAGTTGGTTTGTCGTAAGCATCGTCTGTCTACAGCGAAGAACAACAGACACTGACGGTCATCAGTCACGGAGACAAGCTATTTCTAGGATATCAGGAAAAGTCTGCACTTGCGAACGGTGAAGGACGCGCACAACCTCCGACCAGAGTCACGACCGAATCGCGACGTCTCAACGGAGCTGCCGTGCCTCAACAAGCTACAGTATCGTTACCCCCGCGACCGACATCGCCATCCGCCATTATTCAGAATCCATGGGAAATAGTCGAGCAATCCGCTCTTGATAACGCTTTGGATAAGAAAGATGGAAAAATCCCACGCTCTCGAGATGTCAAAATGTGCAGACACGGACCCAAGGGTATGTGTGACTATTGCATGCCGTTGGAACCCTATGCTCCGGAGTACTTGGCCGACAAGAAGATCAAACACCTCTCCTTCCACTCCTATCTCCGAAAGATCAATTCATCGACGAATAAACCAGAGTTGAAGAGCTCTTACATGCCGCCGCTAAGTGAACCATACTATCGTGTGAAGAAAGATTGTCCCTCAGGGCATCCACAGTGGCCCGAAGGTATTTGCACGAAGTGTCAGCCAAGCGCCATCACCTTGAAACCTCAGGAATTCCGTATGGTGGATCACGTCGAATTTTCGTCACCGAGCCTTATCAACGGACTCCTAGACTTTTGGCGGAAGTCTGGTGCTCAGCGACTGGGTTATCTGTACGGCACCTATGAGGAATACACAGAAGTCCCTTTAGGTATCAAAGCAGTCGTTCAGGCCATCTACGAGCCTCCGCAAGTGGATGAGGTTGACGGCATTACCCTCAACGAATGGACAAACGAAACAGAGATAGATGAAGTCGCTCGGCTGTGTGGGTTACAAAGGGTTGGCGTGATTTTTACTGACCTCCTCGATGCCGGAAAAGGGGATGGTTCGGTTATCTGCAAACGCCACGCTGATTCATACTATCTATCATCACTGGAAATAGTGTTTGCTTCTCGGCAACAAGCCCAGCATCCGAAAGCGACGAAATGGAGTGAGACAGGACGCTTCGGGTCGAACTTTGTCACTTGTGTTTTGAGCGGTGACGAGAACGGAGCCATTGCAGTCAGTTCATACCAAGCATCAAACTCTGCTGTGGAGATGGTAAGAGCGGACATCATCGAACCCTCAGCCGATCCGTCCGTCATGCTTGTCCAGTCTGAAGACGATGACGATCTAGGTAGCAAGCTACGATACATCCCAGAGGTCTTTTACCGCAGGATCAATGAGTATGGCGCCAACGTACAGGAAAACGCAAAACCCAGTTTCCCCGTGGAATATCTTTTGGTTACACTGACACACGGATTTCCCACGGAAGAGTCCCCTATGTTTGTGGACAGTACATTCCCGATCGAGAACCGAGAAGTTATCGGCGAGAGCCAGGAATTACGAACATTGGCCAGGAAGTTGGTGGCCCATGGTGACCCGAACAAGGCCATTCGCGCAGTGTCCGACTTTCATCTTCTTGCTTTCCTTCGAGGACTGGGAACATTCAACGCGGTAAGTCAGCCATGAACGACAGAAATATCGCATACTAACAGCATACAGGAAGAGGAAAAACTTCTCTACCGCGTGGCTACCAATCATGACCCTGCGGAAGGCATGCAACTCGTGAACACTAGTGGATGGGCAACCCTTGTCGCAATTCTCCAGGAGAGTGGTGAGCGCCCCCCTAAACGCCCTTGGATACCCAATGCACCGACCCCGGCTGCATCGTCGTCTTCTCCCTCTTCTTTTCTTGCTCCCAAACAGCGGCATCTCATGACCAGATCCGCATCTCCAAACTCAGATAGTGAACGTCTTGCTAAGAGGTTTAAGGGAACTAGCCTAGAGTAAGGACCGTTAGCTGTGTATCGAACGGATAGAACTTCGAAATAGATTTACCGTCCTCGCTTATCCTTTCCCACCCTACCGAAAACGAGCACCTGCATTAAAATAGTTCAACTTGTTACGAACGAATCCTGAACGAATAGAGCCGCACGAACTTGGTTATGATCATTGCATTGCAGCGGGATGTCGTTATTCATTGCCGGGTACAGAGGCTAGGGGAAGGTTGGAGAGTAGTATATTATTATTGACCGTCTGATGAAGATCAGAGTCATTGACGCGGAATATAAATTGATCCATCCAAAATATATCTTCGCATCGGCACTAAGACTTCCCTTCGAGCCTGTTCCAGTAAACTCAATTTTGTTGTGTAGTATCAAGGATGAACTTCAATGAAATGCATCCGTACCTAGCTAGATTGAAGCAGATATGTCAATAACCCGGTCAATATGCTATCGTAAACTTGGTTGCGCTCAAAGAAAGTCCTACCATTCACTCACCCACGATTTTCTTGATAAATCAGACGACTAGACACGCTATAATAGATGAATCGCGTACATGTTCATAGATTTGAGCATTCAAACAGCAAAAAAAGGTAAGAATCCGACAAGGGTGTGATTTGAACACACGCTCCCGAAGGAACTAGATTTCTAGTCTAGCGCATTAGACCACTCTGCCACCTTGCCATG